>ML110569.1:0-16122 GCA_003697995.1 Taxidea taxus jeffersonii
ACATACATACATACATACATACATACATACATATCACATCTTCTTCATCCATTCATCTGTTGAGGAACATCTATGTTCTTTACATAGTTTGGCTGTAATGGACATAGCTGCTATAAACATTCAGGTGCACTTGCCCCTTCAGATCACTACATTTGGATCTTTAGGGTAAATACCCAGTAGTGCAATTGCTGGGTCATAGGGTTGCTCTATTTTCAACTTTTTGAGTGGCCTCCATACTGTTTTCCAGAGTGACTGCACCAGCTTGCATTCCACAAAGTGTAGGAGGTTTCCCCTTTCTCCACATCCTCTCCAACATCTGTCGTTTACTGACTTGTTAATTTTAGCCATTCTGACTTCTGTGAGGCGGTGTCTCAATATGGTTTTGATTTGGATTTCCCTGATGCCAAGTGATGTTGAGCACTCTTTCATGTGTCTGTTGGCCATCTGGATGTCTTTGCAGAAATGTCTGTTCATGTCCTCTGCCCAGTTCTTGATTGGATTCTTTTTTCTTTGGGTGTTGAGTTAGATAAGTCCTTTATAGATTTTGGATATTAACCCTTTATCTGATATGTCATTTGCAAATATCTTCTCCCATTCTGTCAGTTGTCTTTTGGTTTTGTTGACTGTTTCCTTTGCTGTGCAAAAGCTTTTGATCTTGATGAAGTACCAATAGTCCACATTTACCCTTTCTTCCCTTGCCTTTGGTGATGTTTCTAGGAAGAAGTTGCTGTGGCTGAGGTCGAAGAGGTTGCTGCCTCTGTTCTCCTCAGGGATTTTGATGGATTCCAGTCTCACATTGAAGCTTTTCTCCCATTTTGAGTCTACTTTTTTGTGTTGTGTAAGGAATGGCCCAGTTTCATTCTTCTGCATGTGACTGTCCAATTTCCCCAACACCATTTGTTGAAGAGACTGTCTTTCTTCCTTTGGACATTCTTTCCTGCTTTGTCAAAGATTAGTTGACCATAGAGTTGAGGGTCTATTTCTGGGTTCTCTATTCTGTTCCATTGATCTATGTGTCTGTTTTTTCTGCCAGTACCATACTGTCTTGACAATTATAGCTTTATAATAGAGCTTGAAGTCTGGAATTGTGATGCCACCAACTTTGGCTTTCTTTTTCAACATTCTTCTGGCTATTCAGGGACTTTTCTGGTTTCATATAAATTTTAGGATTATTTGTTCTATCTTTGGGAAAAAATGGATGGTATTTTGATAGGGATTGCATTAAATATGTAGATTGCTTTAGGTAGCATAGACATTTTCACAATATTTGTTCTCCCAATCCATGAGCATGGGATGTTTTTTCATTTCTTTGTGCCTTCCTCAATTTCTTTCATGAGTACTTTATAGTTTTCTGATTATAGATTCTTTGCCTCTTTGGTTAGTTTTATGTTCTGAATATATCTGTGATGTCCATCTGGCCCAGTGTGTCATTTATTCCCTTATTGATCTTTTGCTTAGATCATCTGTCCATTTCAGTGAAGGGGGGGTGTTAAAGTCCACTACTAAAATATATTATTGTTGATGTGTTTCTTTTTTTTTAAGATTTTATTTATTTGACAGAGAGAGAGAGATGACAAGTAGGCAGAGAGGCAGGCAGACAGAGAGAGAGGGGGAAGCAGGCTCCCCGCCGAGTGGAGAGCCCAATGCGGGGTTTGATCCCAGGACCCTGAGATCATGACCTGAGATGAGGGCAGAGGCTTAACCCACTGAGCCACCCAGGCGCCCCTTTTGATTTGTTTCTTTGATTTTATATTAATTGGTTTATATAATTGGCTGCTCCCATGTTCAGGGCATCGATATTTAAAATTGTTAGATCTTGGGGTGCATATGTGACTCAGTTGGTTAAGTGACTGTCTTTGGCTCAGGTCATGATCCCAGAATCTCAGGATCGAGTCCCACATCAGCCTCCCTGCTCCATGGGGAGTCTGCTTCTCCCTCTGACCTTCTTCCCTCTCATGCTCTCTCTCACTCAAATAAATAAAATATTTTAAAAAATTGTTAGATCTTCTTGTTGTACAGACCCTTTAAGTATGCTGTAGTGTCCTTCCTCATCTCTTAGTATAGCCTTTGGCTTAAAATCTAATTTATCTGATATAAGGATTGCCACTCCAGCTTTCTTTTGTTGTCCATTAGCATGGTAAATGGTTTTCCACCACCTCACTTTAAATCTGGAGGTATATTTGGGCGTAAAATGAGTTACTTATACACAGTATATCAATAGGTCTTGTTTTTTTTTTTTTTTAATCTATTCTGATACCCTGTGTCTTTTGATTGGGGCATTTAGGCCATTTACATTCAGGGTAAATTTTGAAATTTATGAGTTTAGTGCCAGTAGTTGTTTATCTCTCTTTTTCTCAGCTTCTTTATTCTTCATCATTTGGTCTTCTATATTACTCATTCTCTCTTCTGCCTCATTTATCCTAACAATAAGAGCCTCTATTTTTTATTGCACCTCATTAATAGCTTTTTTAAATTTCTACTTGGTTAGATTTTAGTTCTTTTATATCTCCAGAAAGGGATTTTATTTCTCCATAAAGGGATTCTCTATTATCTTCAATGCTTTTTCAAGCCCAACTAGCACCTTATTATTCGTCATTCTGAACTCTAGTTCTGACATTACTAATGTCCATATTGATTAGGTCCCTAGCCATTGGTACTGCCTCTTGTTCTTTTTTTTTTTTTGAGGTGAGTTTTTCTGCCTTGTCATTTTATCCAGATAAGAATAGATGAATGAGAGAACATAGTGCCAAAAGGGCAGCAACGACACCAGAAAAATGTACACTAACCAAATCAGAAGAGACCTGAAACTGGGGTGGGGGGTTTGGGGGAAAGAAAGTGGAGTGGAGTGGGAAAATAAATAAATATTTAATATTATATATACACATGAATGATTAAACTGGTGAATAGAACAAAGCTACCCATTTGATTACTTCATTTTGGGTGTATTTTGGTCTCATAGAAGAAACTGCCTCCCAAAATTTTAAAGAAAGAAAAACTTACATATATACAAAAATAAGGGTAAACACGATGAAGTGATGGAATATAACTGTAAAGATGAAAAATTTAAAAAGATTCTAAAAAAGGAATTGATAAGAAGTTGTTTGAAAAAAGAAAAAAAAGTGGGAAGAATATGATCAGGCTAGAGACTAGGAAAAAGCCATGTGCTAGATTTAGGGTACATTTTGATCTGTTAGAAGAAACTGTATCCCAAAATTTTAAAGAATGAAAAACCTATATGTATACAAAAAATAAGTTTAAATACAATGAAAGGAAAGAATATGACTATGACAATGAAAATTAAAAAAATATTTTAAAAAAATGTATTGATGGGGCGCCTGGGTGGCTCAGTGGGTTAAAGTCTCTGCCTTCGGGTCAGGTCATGATCCCAGGGTCCTGGGATTGAGCCCCGCATTGGGCTCTCTGCTCGGCAGGGAGTCTTCTTCCTCTCCTCTCTCTGCCTGCCTCTCTGCCTACTTGTGATCTCTGTCTGTCAAATAAATAAATAAAATCTTGAAAAAAATGTATTGATAATATAAAATAGTTTAAAAAGTTTAAAATAGGAAAGAAGATAAATTTTAAAAATAGAACAAGAAAAAATAAAATTTAAAAATTTAACTTTGTAAAAGTAAAGTATCATGGGGACAAAGCCATGAATTTTATGTGTTGCATTCCTCTAGGTGTGGAGTTCCACAGTTCTCACTGATTGCTGAACTTGGTCTTGGCTGGATGTTCATGCTAATCTTTTGGGAGAGGGCCCTGTTGCAGTGTTTCTCAAATGTCTTTGCCTGAGGTAGAATTGCACCGCCCTTGCCAGTGGCCAGGCTAAGTAATCTCCAGATTTGCTCTCAGGAAATTTTGTTCCCTGAACACTCTCAGGAGCTTTTGTTCTCTGAATGCTTTCCATAGAACCTTGGGGATGGGAATGAAGATGGCAGCCTTCCAATCTCCAGCCCCATAGGAGCTGAGAGCTCAGTGTCCCACACCTCAGTGTGCCCTCAGAGAGAAACAGTCAGTCCCTCCCATCTCCCTGGTTTCTGGCTGCACTCCAGGCTCACCCTGCCTGTGACTGAGCATTTCTATCTCTGGCGCATGGCCCCATTTGGAGTCTCCAAACCCAGCAGATTGCTGCAGCGCACTTTCACGCTGTTCCTTCCAGAGGAGGAAGGAGAGGGTCTCCCTAGATCTGCCACTTGTGGGGTCCCTGCTTAAAGAGTGGTAGCCTGACTGCCTCAGATCATGGTTTAAGGTATACCTGAGCTGAAAGCCCACTTGTCTGCTCCATCTCTGTAGCCAGCTTCCCCACTCCAATACCTGGGGCTCCTCCACACTCAGGCATCCCCAGTCTTTTTGTGACCCTGCAGGTTCTTAGACCACACTTTCTCATGAGGGTTCCACTCACTGTTTAGCCTCTTGAGCAACTTTCCTCAGTGGAGCAGACTTCTAAAAGTTCCAATTTTGTGCTCTGCTGTTCCTTTTTTTTTTTTTTAAGATTTTGTTTATTTATTTGACAGAGAGAGATCACAAGTAGGCAGAGAACCAGGCATAGAGAGAAGAAAGGGAAGCAGGCTCCCTGCTGAGCAGAAAGCCCAATGTGGGGCTTGATCCAAGGACCCTGGGATCATGACCTGACCTGAAGGCAGAGGCTTTAACCCACTGAGCTACCCAGGTGCCCCTGTGCTCTGCTGTTCTACCGCTTGCCAGGAGCCAGCCCCTCTCCCCTGGTCTGTGTTCCTGTGGCTTTGGATTCACTTCTCCACACGTCCTACCTTCCAGAAAGTGGTTGCTTTTCTGTTCCTAGATTTGCTGCTCTTGTCTTCTATCTTCTGTTGAATTTCTAGGTGTTCAGAATGGTTTGATAACTATCTAGCTGAACTCCTGAGACCAGATGCCATCTCAGTCTGCTACTCCTCTGCCATCTTGCTCCTCTGCCCTTAATATTGATATTCTTGTAATAAAATTGGTAATAAATTTTCCTGATCATTGACACTATTCTTAATTTAATCACCTGATTTGGATGTTTGGTCAGATGAAGTTCTTGCTGGCTGGGCCACAATGCGTAGAACTACCTTAGACATTTTTATGTCAGATTCTCAGTTACATTTCATCAGGACAGATCACAAAAGTAATTTGTGACGCTGCACCAGCAATAATGAGACAGATCGCATGACTTAGAGATTAGCAACGAGAAACCCAGCCTTGTTTGCTTTGCCAGCCTTTTCCCAAAAATTCACCTTGAGCATATCAATAGTTTAATCAATTACTTGAGAGAACTGTCATTTGAGAATGATACTTCAGAGAAGCTTTCTCTGAATACCTTTCTTAAAATAAGTTGAGGTCAATGAATATCCTATGACAGGTATTCATGAATGATTACAGATAGATAGATAAACAGGGACAGAATTGTGAGCATAACTGTAATGGCTTGAAATAATTAAGGCTACCTTGAGGAAATGTGAACAGTTAGTTACCTTTAAGAGTCATAAAGGGCGCCTGGGTGGCTCAGTGGGTTAAAGCCTCTGCCTTGGGCTCAGATCATGATCCTAGGGTCCTGGGACCGAGCCCCACATCAGTCTCTCCGCCCAGCAGGGAGCCTGTTTCCTCCTCTTTCTCTCTCTCTGCCTGCCTCTCTGCCTACTTATGATCTCTGTCTGTCAAATAAATGAATAAATAAAATCTTGAAAAAAAAAAAAGAGTCATAAATTCCTTCTCCCAGAATGCTCCTGGGAAATCAGAAAGAATTCTTCACCAATAATTTTCTGATAGACAATCAGATGTTCTTGGCAGGTTATGCTAAGAAGTATAAAATAAGTTACTCAGTTCTACTGACTTAACAATTAAATTGGTTCTAGGCAATCAGATATAGTTTACTGTTGATGATTTAGGACAATTTGCCAGTGTGTTTGTAAGAAAACTGAGATAGCATGCTAAACATCTTATTGTCTTTTGGGTGGATGATGTCCACTGACTCTTTCTTTCCTCAGTACCTTGTTTAAGGCTTTCTAGTATCTAGCAAAGTTAAAGACACGAATTTAATCAGCCTGTAGATGAGAATCAGAAAAAAAATCTTGCATCAATATTTTCAGGGAAGGTGGTTAGGAGATTCTGGGATCAGTGTCGGCAGATGCTCAGGTTGTCAGCCTTCAATATTGTTCTTCCACTTTATGTGGTCATTAGTGTTGAGCAAAGCACCCCAGTGCTTTATTAATTAAAGGGAGTAGCTTAACCTCAGAGAGCATCCCTAAAGGGGTTTTGTTGATACAAATAATAAAGGCACAGATGTAGAGGTCACTGATAAAACTTCTTGTACAAAAGGCTTCTGTATCCATTTTTGCATAATTGAGTTCTGTATGTGACACTGTTCTTGAATGGAAAACAATTGATATCTTTGTGCCATCTGTTATTTTGTGTCTGTGCCAAGTGCCAACACCATAAGGTAAAAACAATAGTTTGCAAGCACTGCAGTGTGCTAATACTCACTTGGAACCTGATATTCCAGCAAGCTTCCTCAGGTTGTCAAAGCTATCATAATATAGTGATGCTTTTCACTCAGGCAAAGATAGTATTCACAGTGTTGTCTCTTGACAAATTAAAACCCAAGAAAGCTTGAAGTTTTAGTTCTCCTAGAAAATTGTCCCAATTATAAATAGCGAGTGGTTACTTGATAAGATAGAAATAGCAATGTCAATGCAGTAGGATAAGTTGATAAGATCTGTGATTCTTATATCATCTATCTCCTGTTTCACTTGAATACCTGATTATTGAAATTATGTAAGGTTCAAGGAGGTGTTCCTTGACTTCATCCTGTGTTATTTTATGATCTGTATATGGAACCACCCCAGAAAAAATGAAAGTAGATTTACTGATGTCCAGTTCTTTATTAGCTCAAGGGTGAACCATTCAAGTAGACGTTTCCTCCATTGTCAGGAGAGATGCCATGTTTCTTTTGCTTGACATTGAGAGTGTATTTACTCACTGTGGTCTATCTTGGGAAATTTTTGTTCATTTGTTGCAAGTGTATAGTATCCTTGTTGCCAGCACATGTTATTTTGGGTAGCTTTAAGTTGGAGAGGGGGTGAGTGTTCCCTCAAGAAAGCTGCCCTTTCTCCAAAAAGTTATCTGGCGTACCCATATTATAAATCCCTGTAACATACTTACCAAGATTAAAACAAAGTCAAACATTAACAGGAATTTACACAGGATAATGCAAGGTATTGATATATCATTTAGCATTCCATGGGATCTAAAAACTTAAAATTTTAATGTATAATTACATAGAAATGTATACCCCTCAGGGTCAGTGCAGTTCTTTTCAACAGATTTCTAGGAGAAACACTTTATACTCAAGGATTTCTCAAACAAATCAGATAATCAGTAGAAATAATGTTGATAAAGAAATTATTTCCTACCATAGTATTATTTTATTTTTTTTCAATCACTTTCACATCTTAATTCATTTAATGATCATGAGAACTCATTAATAAAGACAGGAAAGGTCTTGACTTAAAATTCACAAAGTAAAGGGTAGGAAAACAAATATGGAATGTCTGTGGCTTTGTCCCAGTCACCTAACTCATCAGCTTCAGCAACAGGAAGACATTTCCAGTTCCTTGTCTGCAGCCAGTTTCTTCTGGATTCTTCCCTTATTCCATTGTAATTATACTCAGTAGGCCCCAAAGGGGGGAAAATGAATGAGAAAAGAAAAGGAAATACGATGATGAGTATTAAAGAACAATTCCTACTTAAAATAAAATTTGAAGGGAAGCTTAGCAAATACCTACTTAGGGATTTTTAGTATTAACTGTAATTTAGAATGACTGTTATTAAGTCTGCTAAAGTTTTGCCAGTGACTTTGGTATTCAGGATGAAAAAGCAAAGTGGAAAAAGCAAAGTGGAAACTTCAGTTATGTGTAAATGGTGTACTTATGTCAACAGAAAATTGGAATACGAAAATAATTCTCAGCTCTTTGGCAAGTTAGCAATCACAACCATTTGGCTATTGCAATATTAATATAATATCAATACTTAATATAATATAATATATTAATATTATATAATAATATATAATATTACAATAATATAATATCAATACTTAAGGAGAAACTGTAGTGTTATAAGCTGTGTAAGATTTTAGCTTGTGGGTTGATGGACTGTGTAAAGTTTCTTGAAGAATGTGATGAGGATCATTGGGTACAACTATCCATTGGAAACCATGGTCTTGATTTGGATATAATGGCATTGATTTGCTGATTATGGATATGTAAGCAGGAATCATTTCTTTTCTATGTGAAATATTATGGGTGATTTGGTTATATTTTGTATATTTGTATGATAAATAGCATCTTCACTCAACATTCTTAAAGGAAGGATTACATATTTAAAAAAGTGAGCAAAATCAGCGATGAAATACTCCATATTGCATAGACAAGCCTCAGTGAGGCCTTTCCGTATAGTGTAATTCAAAACCTGGGCCAACATTATTTTTGGAAGATCATTGTTGGTTAAAGGTGAGCAAAGAATCTTGAGGAAACCATGTGAAATGATTTATAAAAATTCACAAAAATAAGTTAAAAACAAAATTATGACTGTTGACACTTCCCTAGAGATTGTCATTCCTGATTTTTATTTCCCCAAGAATTTGAAGGCATGTTTGAGCAAATGGAGATGCATGCCAGATACTTATTTTCACACTAGGAAAATTAAATACTGGGTATAGTTTGTCATATTTATTTATTTGTTTGTTTGTTTGTTTGACAGAGATCACAAGTAGGCAGAGAGGCAGGCAGAGACAGGGAGAGGGGGAAGCAGGCTCCCCGCTGAGCAGAGAGCCCGATGCGGGGCCTGATCCCAGGACCCTGGGATCATGACCCAAGCCGAAGGCACAGGCCTTAACCACTGAGCCACCCAGGTGCCCCTACTTTGTCGTTTTTGATAAAATAAGTAAAGAATCAAGACTGAGGATATAGAGGTTAGTTAGGAAGACTTCCAGGAGTTGGAAGTCAGAGATTTGATTTGAGATGTTCACTGGAATCATGCAAAATATTTTGATGTGTCTTTATTACAATAATATACTGTCACTAATATATCATAGCCTTATTTTTATGCTTATTGATATTAGTGATATTATTATGTATTAATAATAAATCGATATTCAAACTAGTTTTATTGAACACTTCAGTGTGCATTGCAAATGTAGCATTTTGCTGGATGAAGAAAAGAATCAACACTCTCATCATCTCTTCTCTGTTTTGAATGGCATAAATAACAAATATAATGCTAGTGAAAAGTACCATACAGCTGAAACTAATTTTTTTTCAATGTGTGGAGTGTCAAAAACTTCAGCTTTTGAAACCTCCAGTACAAGAATGGTACTGAAAGTAAGGCTTACAACCAGGAAAATATTGAAATTCATCCCTACACAGCAAGGAGGATTGAACAAATTAAATGAGCACTCAAATGTAAGGTATTTAATTTTTAAATATCCATTGCACTTTGGGATATCTTAGCTTTCAGTAGGAATATTTTGATGGTGCTCCTCTGGAAACATATTTAAGAAGACAATTTTCTTAATAGTAATTCTTGTTGATGGAGAAAAGTCAATTGAATATTATCTTCATTCAAATTTATTAATCATAAAATATACTGTGAAGTAAATTATAGGAAACTTTGTGGAAAAATTCAAAATAATATGATCTTAGGGAGAAATACATTTATTAGATAAATATTAATGACATAAATATTCAATTAAGAAATTAAACAAGGTAATGGTTATATACTCAAAATAATTATTCTGCTTATTTTAATATCCCTGTAATATAATTTTTAAAATATTTATGAATGCATATGGATATGTGCTAAACTTTTAAAAATGTTTTCAACCAGTTTTTTAGAAACCAATTTTTCATTCCATCAATATATTAAAACTAATTTGTAAGCCAATGGTTAAATATTTCAAAACTCATATAAACTTAATAAAGTAGGGACCTCTTATACAAGGTTTGGGAGACTAATTGCATGATTACATGGTTATCCCACTTGTCTTCCTGCTAGCATTTGTATGATACTATCTTACATAATAGTCACTAATAAGTATCTTATCTACTGAGGAAAATTGCAAGCAGGACTTGAGAGCGGGACTCGTGTCTGACATACCTCTGGAATACAGTGTCCAAAAGAAGATTTAATATTTAAGTGATGTTCAAAAACTTTTGAATGAATGATTGAATGCATAGATCTGACTTGATATCTATCAAATACTACTCAATTTCTGATGCCATGCTGCACTAAAAATCATACCCTCTTATCCATCGCTGTTGTCAACCTTTTTGGTTGCTTTTTGGTTTGCTGCCTCTCTAATTTTGTTCAAATAATCATTCATTTCCATGGTCAGTCCAAATCTTTGAGTTAACTGAGACCCAGACATTTTAATTGAAAGTTCAAGAAGAGTACAATGCCTGGATTTTCAGTCCCAGCATCTTTCTACCATAAGCATTACTTTCCTGCAATTTTGGTGGCTCCTTCCTCTCTATGTACTCCAAAGATTGTTTAACAACTACCTTATGAAGACTTAAATTACTCTATTCCCCAGTGATGCTCTCCTCTAGTGGAAAAACTTAAAGCATTAAATCTATATACCATTCATTTCACACCCACCATTGGACATATCTCAAGCTCTTTTAAACTTATCCATTACACTATTTAAGTATCCATTTATTGATACCTGGTCTTCCCCAGCTAGACCATAAACTCTGTGAGGATAGGGACTTGTTTTATTTCTCACAGTGCCTGGTACACTGATTTTCATATACTGGTATTAAAAGGTACACATACCTTGTATTTTTCATTTTTTGTCTTCTAGCTCAGACTCCAAGTTTCTTAAAAGTTAGAAAAAGTGTCATACATGGTGCTTCACATAATTCCTTTTTTCAATAGATATTTATTCATTGGCATGAATATGTGACGTTTTTTTCAAGGATAAACAAAGGCTTTTAAAATCAGAGCTGGTCAGAACTTTTCAAAATCTGAAATATAGACATTTTACAAAGTCACACACTAACCCAAATGTGTTTACATTTCAGTCAACGCATCTATATACAGAAACTCTAGGAAAGGACCAATTTTGCAAACTCAGGATTTAATCTAAATGTACAATTACCATATATCCCAAAATGTGTGAATGGTGATATAAATACTGTCTTACATCTCTGAATCATTCTTTAGGAAAGATTTACACTTTTTAATAAGGCCTCTGTAACATTTCCCAATGTTTGCAAATGCAGCAACTATGACTTGGCAGAAGCGATGAAAGCATTTCTTCCTCTGTTACCAACAATTATCCCAGAAGCTTAAACTTCATATACAGAGTTTCTTGCTATAAAAGAATTTACAGCATATTAAAAAGCGCTTTGCTTCTTCTGTCATTACCACTGTGTGAAATATAGCGAAATAGTACAGGGGTTTTTAGGTAGTCATTAACTGCTTTGAAGTATGTTGTATATCTTGAAAGCATTCACTAGAGATCCCTGTAATTAATGTCAGTAGCATAACACATGGCTGTCTAAATCACTACCTATATCTCCTATTTCTACATAAATGATATTTAAGGTACTTTTTGACTATTGGCATCTACAATAGTCTTTCCTCATCCACAGGGGATACATTCCAAGATCCCTAGTGGATGAAACTGTGGATGATACCAAACCCTATATTATGATGCTTTTTGTATACATAGATATCTATGATAAGGTTCAGTTTAGAAATTGTAAGAATAATTAACAGCTAATGATAAAATAAAACAATTGTAACAAAAAACTGTTAGTAAAAAATATTTGAATGTGATTTCTCTCTCTTCTCTGTTCCTCTCTCTGTTTCTCCCTCTCAAAAAAATATCTTCTTATACTGTACTCACCCACCTTCTTGTAATGATGCAAGATGATAAACTGTCCATACTGAGATGAAATGAGGTGAATAACACAGGCATTATGATGTAGCCTTAGGTTCCTATTGACCTTCTGTCTGACCTTATGTCTTATATCCTTCAGGATGGTGGTTGACTGCAGGTAATTGAAACAGGACCATGCAAACCACAGATAAGAGGGGCCTACTGTATACTAAAGGTTCTCATCGAATTATAATAAATGAAGAAGCTATTTTGATGTGAAAATTAGAATGATATATTAATTTAAGTATTTTCTGGGTGTAAGTGGTTGTTCTTAACAATCTTTTTCATGAGAGTGTTTATCTTTGTTATTATAAGGCAGACAAGTAAATTAAAGCAATGTATCTTATTTGCATATTGGAACTACAACTATATTTAATAATATAGTGTGTAGCCACCGGAATTATAATCATTTTGGTTGTTTTCTTACTTGTTTGTTGTTTTTGTTTAAAATATTTTGTGTATAAATACATGTACATGAAGACTGCCTAACCTTTGTAGAAAATAAGATAACTAAAGTAGTTACTAAATATAAAAACACTGTTTGAAGGACATTCCAAGCCAAGAGCAAAAACTGAAAACCATGCAACTTTTACTCACTAATATTTTTTGTGTTGGAGACCATTTTTTTATAGCTCCTTCCACCAAGACTGAAGCAACATATCATCTACTTTTGGCCTAGATTAATATTCATTATTTATTATCAAGATTTTCCAGGATAATTCTTCATTGGATCCCCCTCTTTACTTCTGAAAATTTCTTTATATACTAAGTTCACTATCATGTTAATGATCTATATTAGCTATATATCTGATTTATAAAGGGTGACTGAATTTACATTTCATTTGTCAAAATAAGCATCTAATTTTTTAAATTTTTTTATTAATTTTTTAAATTTTTTATAAACGTATAATGTACCCCCATCACCCTCTCCCAACACCACTCCCCCCCACCCCACACGCCCAGTTTGTTTTATGACATTAAGAGTCTCTTTTGATTTGTCTCCCTCCTGATCCCATCTTGTTTCATTTACTCTTTTCCTACCCCCTTAACCCACCCCCACCCCCGAGGTGCATCTCCACTTCTTCATATCAGGGAGATCATATTATAGTTGTCTCTCTCTGATTGACTTATTTTGCTAAGCATAATACCCTTCAGCTCCATCCATGTCTTGCAAATGGCAAGATTTAATTTCTTTTGATGGCTGCATAGTATTCCATTATACACACACACACACACACACACACACACACACACATACACACCACATCTTCTTTAGTCATTCATCTGCTGATGGATATCTAGGTTCTTTCCATAACTTAGCTATTGTGGACATAGCTGCTATAAACATTCGGGTACATGTGCCCCTTCGGATCACTACGTGTGTATCTTTAGGGTAGACACCCAGTAGTGCAATTGCTGGGTCATAAGGTAGCTCTATTTTCAACTTTTTGAGGAACATCCATGCTGTTTTCCAGAGTGGTTGCACCAGCTTGCATTCCCACCAACAGTGTAGGAGGGTACCCCTTTCTCCACATCCTCGCCAGCATCTGTCATTTCCTGACTTGTTACTTTTAGCCATTCTGACTGGTGTGAGGTGATATCTCATTGTGGTTTTGATTTGTATTTCCCTGATGCCAAGTGATTTGGAGCACTTTTTCATGTGTCTCTTGGCCATCTGGATGTCTTCTTTGCAGAAATGTCTGTTCATGTCCTCTGCCCATTTCTTGATTGGATTATTTGTTCTTTGGGTGTTGAGTTTGCTAAGCTCTTTATAGATTTTGGATACTAACCCTTAATCTGATATGTCATTTGCAAATATCTTCTCCCATTCTGTCAGTCATCTTTTGGTTTTATTAACTGATTCCTTTGCTGTGCAAAAGCTTTTGATCTTGATGAAGTCCCAATAGTTCATTTTTGCCCTTGCTTCCCTTGCCTTTGGCATTATTCCTAGGAAGAAGTTGCTGTGGCTGAGGTCAAAGAGGTTACTGCCTGTGTTCTCCTCAAGGATTTTGATGGATTCCTTTCTCACATTGAGGTCCTTCATCCATTTTGAATCTATTTTCATTTGTGGTGTAAGGAAATGGTCCAATTTCATTTTTCTGCATGTGGCTGTCCAATTTTCCCAACACCATTTGTTGAAGAGGCTGTCTTTTTTCCATTGGACATTCTTTCCTGCTTTGTCGAAGATTAGTTGACCATAGAGTTGAGGGTCTATTTCTGGGCTCTCTATTCTGTTCCATTGGTCTATGTGTCTGTTTTTGTACCAGTTCCATACTGTCTTGATGATGACAGCTTTGTAATAGAGCTTGAAGTCTGGAATTGTGATGCCACCAACTTTGGCTTTCTTTTTCAATATTCCTTTGGCTATTCGAGGTCTTTTCTGGTTCCATATAAATTTTAGGATTATTTGTTCCATTTCTTTGAAAAAATTGGATGGGATTTTGATAGGCATTGCATTAAATGTGTAGATAGCTTTAGGTAGCATAGACATTTTCACAATATTTACTCTTCCAATCCATGAGCATGGAACATTTTTCCATTTCTTTGTGTCTTCCTCAATTTCTTTCATGAGTACTTTATAGTTCTCTGAGTATAGATACTTTGCCTCTTTCGTTAGGTTTATTCCTAGGTATCTTATGGTTTTGGGTGTAATTGTAAATGGGATTGACTCCTTAATTTCTCTTTCTTCTGTCTTGTTGTTGGTGTAAAGAAATGCAACTGATTTCTGTGCATTGATTTTATATCCTGACACTTTACTGAATTCCTGTACAAGCTCTAGCAGTTTTGGAGTGGAGCCTTTTGGGTTTTCCACATATAGTATCATATCATCTGCAAAGAGCGATAGTTTGACTTCTTCTTTGCTGATTTGGATGCCTTTAATTTCTTTTTGTTGTCTGATTGCTGAGGCTAGGACTTCTAGTACTATGTTGAATAGCAGTGGTGATAGCGGACATCCCTGCCGTGTTCCTGACCTTAACGGAAAAGCTCTCAGTTTTTCTCCATTGAGAATGATACTTGCCGTGGGTTTTTCATAGATGGCTTTGATAATATTGAGGTATGTGCCTTCTATCCCTACACTTTGAAGAGTTTTGATTAGGAAGGGATGTTGCACTTTATCAAATGCTTTTTCAGCATCTATTGAGAGTATCATATGGTTCTTGTTCTTTCTTTTGTTAATGTACTGTATCACATTGATTGATTTGCGGATGTTGAACCAACCCTGCTGCCCTGGAATAAATCCCACTTGGTCGTGGTGAATAATCCTTTTAATGTACTGTTGGATCCTATTGGCTAGTATTTTGGTGAGAATTTTCGCATCTGTGTTCATCAAGGATATTGGTCTGTAATTCTCTATTTTGATGGGATCCTTGTCTGGTTTGGGGATCAAGGTGATGCTGGCCTCATAAAATGAGTTTGGAAGTTTTCCTTCCATTTCTATTTTTTGGAACAGTTTCAGGAGAATAGGAATTAATTCTTCTTTAAATGTTTGGTAGAATTCCCCTGGGAAGCCATCTGGCCCTGGGCTTTTGTTTGTTGGGAGATTTTGGATGACTGTTTCAATCTCCTTACTGGTTATGGGCCTATTCAGGTTTTCTATTTCTTCCTGGTTCAGTTTTGGCAGTTTATATGTCTCTAGGAAAGCATCCATTTCTTCCAGATTGTCGAATTTGTTGGCATAGAGTTGCTCATAATATGTTCTTATGATTGTTTGTATTTCTTTGGTGTTGGTTGTGATCTCTCCTCTTTCATTCATGATTTTATTTATTTGGGTCCTTTCTCTTTTCTTTTGGATAAGTCTAGCCAGGGGTTTATCAATCTTATTAATTCTTTCAAAGAACCAGCTTCTAGTTTCGTTGATTTGTTCTATTGTTTTTTTGGCTTCTACTTCATTGATTTCTGCTTTGATCTTTATTATTTCTCTTCTCCTGCTGGGCTTAGGCTTTCTTTGTTGTTCTTTCTTGAGCTCCTTTAGGTGTAGGGTTAGGTTGTGTATTTGAGACCTTTCCTGTTTCTTGAGATAGGCTTGTATCGCTATATATTTTCCTCTCAGGACTGCCTTTGCTGTGTCCCACAGGTTTTGAACTGTTGTGTTTTCATTATCATTTGTTTCCATGATTTTTTTCAATTCTTCTTTAATTTCCTTTCTGACCCATTAATTCTTTAGAAGGATGCTGTTGAGTCTC
>ML110569.1:17084-50554 GCA_003697995.1 Taxidea taxus jeffersonii
GACTTCTTGTCCCGGGCTGCTTTCAGATTTTCTCTTTGTCGCTAAGACTTGTAAATTTTACTATTCAATGATGGGCTGTGGACCTATTCTTATTGATTTTGAGGGAGATTCTCTGCACCTCCTGGATTTTGATGCTTGTTCCCTTTGCCATATTAGGGAAATTTTCTATGATAATTCTCTCCAATATACCTTCTGCTCCCCTCTCTCTTTCTTCTTCTTCTGTAATCCCGATTATTCTAATGTTGTTTCATCTTATGGTATCACTTATCTCTCAAATTCTCCCCTCGTAGTCCAGTAGTTGTTTGTCTCTCTTTTGCTCAGCTTCTTTATTCTCTGTCATTTGGTCTTCTATATCACTAATTCTTTCTTCTGCCTAATTTATCCTAGCAGTAAGACCCTCCATTTTTTATTGCACCTCATTAATAGCTTTTTTTATTTCAATTTGGTTAGATTTTAGTTCTTTTATTTCTCCGGAAAGGGCTTTTATTTCTCCGGACATGGTTTCTCTTATATCTTCCATGCCTTTTTCAAGCCCAGCTAGACCCTTGAGAATCTTCATCCTGAACTCTAGATCTGACATATTACCAACGTCTGTATTGATTAGGTCCCTAGCCTTTGGTATTGCCTCTTGTTCTTTCTTTTGTGGTGAGTTTTTCTGCCTTGTCATTTTGTCCAGAGAAGAATATATGAAGGAGCAATTGAAATACTAAAAGGGTGGCAAAGATCTCAGGAAAATGTGCTTTAACCAAATCAGAAGAGACCCCAAATCTTAGGGTGGAGAAAGGGGGTAAAAAGAAGTTCAGAAAAAAAAAATTTAAAAAGGAACACAAAGAAAACATATAAAAAAAGAAAACATATATATTATACCGGTGACTAGAACAGGGTTACCCACTTAATTTTGGGAGTATTTTGGTCTATTTGAAGAAACTATCTCCCCAAATTTTAAAGAATGAAAAACATATATAAGGGTTAACTCAATTCCATCCTCAATGAAGGGATGGAATATGAATATAAAGATGAAAAATTTTTTTTTAAATTTCTAACAAAGGAGTTGATAAGGTAAGTTGGTTGGGAGAATAAAAAAAAAAAAAAAGTGGAGAGAACTTGCTTGGGCTGGAGACTAGATCAAGCCCGGTGCTAGATTTAGGGTGTATTTTCATCTATTAGAAGAATTTGTACCCTAAATTTTTTAGAAGAAAAAACCCTATGTGCATACAAAGAATAAAGTTAGATATAATGAAGGATAAAATATGACCATAATAATGAGGGTTCAAAAAAAAATGAAGGTTCAAAAAATATATTTTTAGAAAGGTATTAAGATAAACTAGTTAAAAAACATTAAAAGAGGAAAGGGTAAAAGTTAAAAAAAATTAGCAGAAGAAAGAAAAAAAATTAAATTAAAAAAAATTAACTGCAAGCCTAAAGAATCATGGGGAGAAAGCCATGAATTCCATGCTTTGCTTTCTCCTCCTCTGGAATTCCACTGTTCTCCTTGATAAGTGAACTTGGTCTTGGCTGGATTTCTTGTTGATCTTCTGGGGGAGGGGCCTGTTGCAGTGATTCTCAAGTCTTTTCCCTAGGCGGAATTGCACCACCCTTACCACGGGCCAGGCTAAGTAATCCGCTCGGGTTCGCTTTCAGAAGCTTTTGTTCCCTGAATGCTTTCCATAGAGTTCCGGAGGACAGAAGTGAAAATGGCGGCCTCCCATTCTCCGGCTTGGAGGAGCGGAGAGCTCAGGGCCCCACTCTTCAGTGCACCTTCATAGAAAAGCGCTCAATCACTCCCATCTCCCCAGCCTCCAGCTGTGCTTGGAGAATGCGCGCAATCACTCCTGTCTCCCTGGCCTCTAGCTACGCTCCAGGCTCACCCAGCCTGTGACCAAGCATCTCGTCTTTGGCACACAACCCCGCTTGGAGTCTCCAAACCCCGCAGATCCCTGAGCTCTCCCAGGTTGGAGTCTCCCCAGATCTTGTGGGGACCCCACGCACAGTGTACCAGCCTGTGTCATGGATTACGGTTCAAGGTAACACTGAGTTGAGAGCTCACTCCTCAGCTCTGTCTCTGTAGCTGGCTTCCCTGCTCTAATACCTGTGAGCTCTGCAACACTCAGACACCCCTGATCCTTCTGTGACCCCGCGGGACCTGAGGCCATGCTGTCCCCGTGAGGTCTTCACCCCGGTTTAGCTCTGGAGTGATGTCCTTCTATGGAGCAGACTCCTAAAAGTCCCGATTTTGTGCTCCGTTGTTCTGCCTCTTGCCAGGAGCTGGCCCCTCCCCCCAGGGTCTCTCTTCCCGTCACTTTGGATTGACTTCTCCGCTGGTCCTACCTTTCAGAAAGTGGCCGATTTTCTGTTTCTAGAATTGTTGCTTTTCTTCTCTTCAATCTCTTGTTGGATTTTTAGGTGTTCGGAATGGTTTGATAAGCTATCTAGCTGATCTCCTGCTACCTGATGTCATCTCAGCCTGCTACTTCTCCACCAGTTTGACTCCTCTCCTTGTAGGCATCTATTTTTTTAAGTAAAATCCAGTGATTCAACAAGAACAATCAACATATGAAATAGCTATGTATAATGAACTTCCAGATAGAAAATGTAACATTTTAAATATATTTTTGTTACACTAACCTCATTCATGCTTTACTTAATTGGTGCTATTATCAAATAACCATTTTTCCTTCCTTAAAAATGCAGGGCTTCTACTGTATTGAGTACCGTAACTGTTTCTTTGTTTCCTTTATTGTTGCCAAAATCTGTGTAAACCATGCTCCCTTACCTTGCTTTCTGCTTACTTCACTTTCCTGTTCCCAATGTCCTGTCTTCTTTTGTAAGCATCCCCAGTTCATGTGCTAGAGGATTCCCCAAGTCATATCTGTAAATCTACATCCCTTTTCCCTGTATCTTATTTTCATACCAGAACCACAACACTAGTAAATGATTTTTATTTTAATTTATTCAAAGTTTAATTTTCTATGTCAGCACCAATGCTTTATAGATCTCTTCATTTCCCTTCAATTCCATCAGAAATTGTGCATCCTCATGGAAAACAACTGAATTTCACCTCCTGAACTTAAAACTATATAAAATGTAAGCTTTTGTCCAAAGGTTCTGAGAATTGGCTTTGTGATAATTCGTAAGCTGCTGCAGCTTCTGAATGAGGATTCTTCTATAAAATAAAAGTGAACATTAGATGGGTTCCTCAGTTTGTTCAGTCCTAAAACTTATTCTGAGGTAGTAGTGGAAGAAATGATTCTATTTGTGTTCAGTTTTATTTTAAACTGGACTAATTGTGAAACTGAACTTTTATAACATGTATCAATTTTTTTTAAGATTTTATTTATTTATTTGTCAGAGAGAGTGAGCACAGGCAGACCGAGAGGCAGGCAGAGGCAGAGGGAGAAGCAGGCTCCCTGCTGAGCAAGGAGCCCGATGCAGGACTCGATCCCAGGACACTGGGATCAGTACCTGAGCCGAAGGCAGCCGCTTAACCAACTGAGCCACCCAGGCGTCCCTAACATATATCAATTTTTAAAACACAAGGACAGTTACATGACATCATACTCTATAGTCCAGATTCAAAACCTGTCAAATTCAGTTACTTATTTTTGTCATTCACTATGCATTGTAAATTAGACATCAGCACATATTGTGGATTGCAGTTTCATTTTCTGAGAAGGTTGTTCTGCTTAATTGGCCTTCCTGGTTGACTTAGAATTAATTAGAAGGCTAGTTATATTAAAATGATTCTTATTGCTTATGTTTCTGAAATATCCCTTGCATTAATGAATACAAAGGACAGAAGGGGTCAAGGTTTTGAGGACGTAGTTTCTAGCATTTCTTCACTAAGGACTCCATCTCAAATATTATTTGACTTTGTTGCTCTGAGTCATTTCCAGCTTTTATGGAAGTATTTTAGCTTTGAAAACACCTTGTTCAGTTATATGGACACACAATTAAGCTCTAAAAGGCCATAAAGGAAAAATCACAGTAGATTTTAGGGCTGATTTAATCAATGAAAAATACCCAAAAAATTAAATCAGTTCTATTATGAAAAACTTCTTGGGATTATCCAGAATTGGTTTATTCTTCACTTTATTTTAGACTTAGAAACAGTATAGCTAAATTATAAATAGAATCTATTAATCTAATAAAGCAAAGTTTCTGTAAAACAGGAGTACTGAGTATACTATCACTCTTGTTATGAGGAAGCAATTGCAGTGGTTCTATAGATTATCCATTATATGCCTTATATCAATAATACAAATATACGAATATTTTCAGTAGCATAACAATTTAATAATTATGCACCATAATTCCAGAATTCTGTCTTGCAGAGAAAACCGTTATGGATGTGAGGTAGTAGTTACCAACAATCAAAATGTTTGTGAAGAAAGATGAACACTAATTTTATAAAGTATATCACCGAATCTTTGGTGTTGCTTTCCTGCCAATGGTTCACAAATGCTATAGACAATTTTGTTTTTAAACTACATTCCCCTATATTGCCAACTTCTGAGGTAGACTAACATTATGCTAAAGACTAATTTATAATTTGCTTTTTTAATTTCTTAATTTATTTTATTTTTTATTAACATATAATGTATTATTAGCCCCAGGGGCACAGGTCTGTGAATCGCCAGATTTACACACTTCACTATAATTTGCTTTTGATACTGCTTCCTCTAGTTGCTGTGTTGGAAAGAGCATGGACTTTGAAATCAAGCAATTTGGGATCTAAAGTCTGTCACCTGTATTGTGTAGGATGCTCCAGAAAGCAACTTCCCAGATTTAAGTTCCTTATATGTAAAATGAAGATCATAATATAATTGTAAAAGGTTGCCATGAGGGGTTGCCTGAGTGGCTCACTTCGTCAAGCACTGGACTCTTGATTTTGGCTTAGGTCCTAATCTCCAGGCCTTGAGATCAAAACTGAGTCAGCTCCGTGCTCAGTGGAGAGCCTGCTGAAGATTCTCTACTTCCTCTGCCCTTCCTGCTCATGTGCTCTCACTCCCTAAAAAAATTATAAATAGATGGATATATATATATAGATAGATAGATAGACAGATAAAATTGTTGTAAGGATTAAATGAGGTCATAAGTACATGAAATGTGCTTGCACAGCCACACAGAGTAGATTAATCCTAAAAGTGTTGTTTCAATCTCCATTTTTTAATATACACTTAGTCAAACCCTACAGACTTACCAGTATGTTTTTCTAAGTCCATCCTTTTTCATATCTTTCTCTGCTGAATTAATTCAGGCTTATTTAAGACCTGGTCTAGCAATTCTCTTATTCTTTCTGACACCAAATCAGTACTGTTTTTCCCAACATCAATCCTCTGATTCTTTGAAACCTCTGGGAGTCCAAAATTCAGTTCAATGCCAACATTAACTGACTGGAGTTAGTGAAGATCCCAGGAGTTAATGATGGGCTCAGTCCTGCAAGATTAGCTGCCTGTCAGACACCAGATACAATTTCCAATTGCCAGCCATACTTCTCACCAACCAGCTACAATTTTGAGAGTTCCCAAGACCTCCTCCCCTTCCAAGTTTGATAATATGCTGAACACCTCATAGAACTCAGGAAAACATTTTCCTTAAATGTACCAGTTTATTATAAAGAATGTAGCTCAGAAACAACCAAGTGAAAGAGATCCATAGAGCAAGGTGCGAGGTGGGGAGGAGCGGTAGTTGAAAGATTCCTTACTCTTTGCAAAGGCACCAATCTTCCAGCACGTGTGCTTACCAACCTGGAAACTCCTCTAACCCCGTGTTGGGGTATTTTTAATGGATGTCTCATTATGTGGGCACAATTGATTAAATCATTGGCCAGTAGTACTTGAAGTCTCTAATCTCCAGCCTCTCTTCCCTTCCTGGAGGTGAGAGGATGGAATGGAAAGTTCCAGTCTTCAAATACTGGCTTTATCTTTCTGGAAACCAGCCCATATTCCACATCCTTAGCTAGAGGCTGGTTAAGGTTCACTTCATTAGTATGAATTTCTGTGTGGTTGAAAGGGGTTTGTCATAAATAACAAAGCGCACTCTTATCACTCAGGAAATTCCAAGAGTTTTAGGAACTCTGTGCCAGGAATCAAGAACAAAGATCAAACATATATTTCCCATTATACTACAGCAATTAATCAGCTATTGCCTCATAAAAACTCACATATTCCTTGTTCATATTAAATTGTGCTTACTTACACATATTAAGATATTCCCTTTATACTGAAGTAAATTGCATGTTAACAGGAGTCATTTTTATTCATTTTCATTTAATCCCCTAATATATCATCATGTACCCAGCATTATATAAAAATTCTCTATTTATGTGCTTGATTGATACAAAAAAGGATCTTTTGAATCCATACCCTTCTAGTAACATAATGCCTAGAGAAATCACATGGTAAATTCTAAATTGCTAACATTTTGAAGGTAAATTGGCCTGGGTTCATATATGCTTGGTGTTCCTCAGTACATAAACAGGTTACTAGCAATCATTTCTGAATTTTAGTGTCCTTACCAATAAGATGGATATAATTACAAGACCAAGAAAAGATTTAAGAGAAGTACACACACAGACACAGAAGGAGAGGTTGTCCTACAATAACAACTTCACTGTTTTTGTTGGACAACAGAAGAATTTAATTCACTAAGTTAACACTCAAACTCCTGGTTTTTCCACCTAAGTAGGGGATTTTTAAAATTATTATTATTAACAGCACAATTATTATTATTAACAGCACAATTTACCCAGATCTCCATAAACAAAGCAAAGAACAGACAAGTGTTTCATTGAACAGGTATTTGACTTGAGCAGAAATGGCTTTAGAAAAAATGACCCTAGTGTATCCATGTTTAGCAATGACCTCTCTAAGAATTAAATAACTAAGATCACAAATAAATGGAAGTTCTCCGAACAGGTGACTGTTTTTTTCTTTTAACTATAAGTAAACTGAAGACAGTTCTTTTTTTTTTTAATGTATTTATTTGGCAGAGAGGCAGGCAGAGAGAGAGGGGGAAGCAGGCTCCCTGCCAAGCAGAGAGCCCGATGTGGGGCTTGATCCCAGAACCCCGAGATCATGACTCAAGCTGAAGGCAGAGGCTTAACCCACTGAGCCACCCAGGCGCTCCTAAACTGAAGATAGTTCTATACTTGTTTAATGTCCATGGTCTTGCACTCCCTTAAAGACTTAAAAATGGGTTATATTAACATTTTTTAAAATTAGCTTGAAAGTTCCTTTATTATAGACTTAAATGTCTTTTATTATTTGTGCAAATTAAAAGTATTGCTTTGTTTATAGTTCTGGTGCTCATGAGATCCTGGCAATTGTTTTTAAGAAATAGAGGTAAAATCTTATTCATACACAGTGTTAAAAGAAATCATGAACTCATCTCTGATCCCCTTATTTATTTTTTTAAAAGATTTTATTTATTTGACAGAGATCACAAGTAGGCAGAGAGGCAGGCAGAGAGAGAGGGGGAAGAAGGCTCCCTGCTGAGCAGAGAGCCCGATGCAGGGCTCAATCCCAGCACCCTGAGGCCATGACCTGAGCCAAAGGCAGAGGCTTAACCCACTGAGCCACCCAGGCACCCCTCTGATCCCCTTATTAAGAAATAAATACTAATGCACATTTCTCTATAGTTGGATGTTTTCATAGGTTACTCTTTCCAAATAAGTTAGACATTTGTATATGGATTTAAAGATTTAGAGCCATACCCTACTTGGAACATTTGCCAGACATCTGGAACCAGTAGATATAAAAATAATAAATACCAAAAATCTGATTGTGAGCACTTTATACTTAATAATTTTATTCCAGGGGCACCTGGGTGGCTCAGTAGGTTAAAGCCTCTGCCTTCGGCTTGGGTCATGATCTCAGGGTCCTGGGATCGAGCCCCACATCGAGCTCTCTGCTCAGCGGCAAGCCTGCTTCCTCCTCTCTCCCTCTCTGCCTGCCTCTCTGCCTACTTCTGATCTCTGTCTGTCAAATAAATGAAATCTTTAGAAAATAATAATAATAATTTTATTCCAATCAAAATCCTTAATAACTGTAAAATGTTACACCTTTACCTCCAGACAGCTAATCTTCTACATGCACTCATTATATATATTAATATATGGATAATATAGAAATTCATTTACATGAAGTACTTTGTTATATACACTACATTTTGAATCTGGTTTGAAATCCATCATTAACAATGCTTTTTCTTTAACCTAGCAGTTTTATTGCAATGCTTTTATGCTTTCCATAAAACATAATTTCCACTTTTGACCTATCCAAGTTTATATATTCTAAATGACAGTGTGAATAGACCAATGTCTATTTTCGTTAATAACCTTAATAACCAATGTTTCCAAAGGAAATATTGTGAGAGAGCACTAAATCAGGAAAAATTGGTAATGTTTGAAATTGGGAAGAATGAAGCATAGGTTATAGTTAGGAGCCTACTCTCCGGAGTCAGATCAGCTTGTTTGAATTTTTATTCTGCTACTTTTTAGCCTGGTAACTTTGCTTAATGTCTCTATGCCTCACTGTCTTCTAGAAAATGAGTTTTGCTATAAAAAGATAAATCATGTGAATATATTTACACAGCCCCTGGAACTCAGTAAATAATATCAACATATATAATTATTTTTATTACCATCACCCTTCAGTATATATGTAGGGGGATGGTTTAACAAGATGGTTGAACTGGAGATTACTAACATAAGCAAACACATTTAGCATACTATAATGGTATATTTTTAGAATATAATGGTATAATTTTAGAATCATTTGTTCAATGAATAGAACATAATTATCTATTTATTTCTCCTGAAGAGTCTTTCCTAAGTGGATTTTTTTCTCACCATATTTTTTTTTACTTACAGTTTCTTAAAATTAAATGCTTTATAATAAAGCATACTGAGTAACTCTTACACCATGAAACACTTATTTTATCAGAATAGTGAACTCTTAACTTTTTTCACACCTGAAGCTTTCTTTCATCATATTTAAAGTCTTCACAATACACCATTTAATCCTAACTGTGTAGGTCTCTTCTCACTGGGTATTCCAAGGAATGAAATGCTGAGGTCAATAATATCCAGATTGCTTAAAGTGAACCTTACATCACAGAAGTTTTCCATAGGCAAATGTGACTGGATTACAGTGAGTGTGCTCAGTTTCACATTTTCTCACTTATTTTGAGATTATGGAACCACCCCAGAATCCAGGTAGTTTGGGCATACTATTAAATAACAGTAATGATTACTTTCATTTAAGGATGCTTTCCAACTCAGACTCTGTTGAACTTTATGAAAATACACTGTGTTTGAAGAGATTTAACTCAACACTATCAAATGTTTTTATAGGCTGTTAGTAAATGAGTAGACTGAATCTTCTAGGTTTGGAGGAATGACACATTCACATATACTAAGGGCAAAAAAATCCCTTATTTGAAATAATCTAATAGGTCAGATACATTCAAAGAATTCCCACAGAAAATCACTCATACAAAAAGCAAATATGGATTTTAGGATATTGCCCTAGTAAGTACAATTAATTATATTTTGGCCTTTGCCATTTAAAAACAAACTTATAAGAAGAAAGATAAGCAGTTGCAAACACTGTTAGGCAAATACAAATATAATGAGAGTAAATGTGTATTCACTTAACATATTTGCATTTGACTCTAGTATCATTAATTTCCATTTCACTTCAGCTTTCCATTCCAGTGAACATATCTCTGATTTTATAATCATCCCAAATTTCCCTACCTCTGAAATATTAAATTCCAATAAATTCTGTTTATCAACTCAACTTTCTGGACTCAACAGTCTGGCTTCCTGACTCCATTGTCAGTGTACTTGCTTTTCTGGTTTTTAAATTGTCCTAGTAATTCAATCCATTGATTGTCTTCCCCCATTAGTTTCCTGCTAAGTTCATTTCCTTCTGGAACCAACTTAGATCCCAGGATCTGTTGCTTAAACTGTGTTATCCCCATTGCCTGTCCATTTGTCATTTTGCCTCACTCACCAAGTAACTACTCAATATTAAACTGCATAATTTTGTAGGCTCAGAGTTTGTGTCAGTTATCTGTTATTGTGTAGCAAACTACTCTTGATACCTAGGAGATTAAAGTAATCACACTTCATTGTATCTAATTCGCTACTCCCTACTGAGTCAAGAATTTGAAGAGAGCCTGCCTGGGCTCTTTCTCTGTTTCATGTGTTGTTATCTGGGTCACTTGGTGGTGTTTTGCAGGGGGCTTGTCTGGTCTGGAAGGTTGAAGATGGCCTCACATGTCTGGAACCTTGGTGGGGATGGCTGGAAGGCTGACCTTAACTCTGCCCTTTCCTTCTCAGTATAATCTCAGGGCCTCTTGAGATGGTTTCTTTAGTAGGGTAATTGGAACTATTTCATGGGTCTGGGCTCCCAGAATAAGTATTTTAAGACAGAGAAAGTGAAACTCCCAGTGTGCTGTGGCCTGAGCCTAGAAAATGAAGGAGCATTAGTTTTGATCTATTTTATTGGTCAAAGTAAACACAGAATCCATAGAGTAGACCTAGAACCTCAGTCTTGATGGAAGGAATATTGAAGATCTTGTAGACATCTTTACTCTTTTATATCATTAATTTGTTCTTTTCTTTTTTTATGCATCCAGTAATGATCTGGCACTAGCTGTAATGCTCGTATACAGAGGATACAGAGGATGTGCAATGAAGGGAGTTTTAAGCCCCTTTATAATGGAACTTACATGAACTAGATATGAACAAATGATGTTATTAAGCAATAATTAATCATTATTAATAATAGGAGAGATACATTACTAATTGTTAGTCCAGGGTAAGCTTTCTAAAGAGGTAAAATATAAACAATGAGAATAATGCAGCCATGGAAAAACTGAAGGAAAGAATATACGGGGAAGAAAGTCTAGAATCCAGAAAGGGCTTCTCATGCAGAAATAGGAAGAAAGCCAATGTTTCTGAAACAGAATAATTAAAATAAGGATGGTTGAGAATATGGCCAGAGCCAGAACATATAGGACCTTCTAGGCCTGGTTAACAAGCAGAGGTGAGTCAATAAAGTATTCTAAACAGGAGAATAACAAGAGGTGATTTCTCTCGTAAGAGAATATGTGGCCAATATCTGAGAAATAGGAGGCCAAAAAAGGAAGCACATTGGCCTGGTAGAAAGCTATTGCAGGACATTCAAAGTAGTCCACGTGAGAGTTAATAGTAGCAGTGGAGACTAAGAGAAATGTATAAACTCCTGATATATTTTGAAGATAGAATTAATAGATAAGTTTCTTTTCCAATCATAGACAATAGTATTGAACAAAAAGGTATCATTTCTGATCTCTACTATTCATCCATCCCTTAATATGCCAAAAATCTACAACATACATTGCATATACTGAATAGAAAATACTTTTGCAATAATCATTTATGATTTTAAACTTGTCTATATATATTTTTTTCAGTCTAAAGTTGTGTATTGCTAACATTTGGCACATTTTATTACTTCATGTTCTTTAAAGCATTCAAATCTTTTAATTTTGTAATACAACTCTCTGGGTCCACATATCTCTCTGCTTATTTATATTTATTCTCCTGTAGTAGCTTTTATTTTCCTCTAACCCCATAACTGACTATATTCAGAAGTAGATCCAAATTTGGTATTTTATTTGTCTTTGTTTGTACTCACTCTGAGATATCTTAACAAAACCATATCCTATAGTCAGGCCTCCATTTTGAGCTTTATATCTGTATTTCCACTTGGTTATCAGAGACAGGTAAGATTCTGGGCATATATTAAACAAAATATTCTTCATCACCAATGCAAACAACCAAAGGTGCTAGGAAGTTACTAAAAATACTATTAAAAGCATTGAAATGTTTATTTTAAAAATACAATGTCAAATTTATAATAAAGCAGGGCAATGAGGCAGATTTTGCCCTAAGAGCATTTGCTAACAAGGGTGAATTTGAGCTTCAGTTGTGATGGCATTTCTGGCCAAGGGGTACAAAATTCCAAACCCAGAGTATTTCCTGGGAGAAAATTCTACCCATAGAAATGGGAAATCGAAAGACTGTATCCATAGGAGAAAAGTAAAGTAGAAATAAACCCAGTCTACACATTCCTACTTCTAAGAAACTTGCCTTTGAAGTGAGCAGAGTAAGGATGATGTGGTAATAGATACTTTACATTATAATCACAAACTGCCTCTTATCTGGATTTTTAGCTCAAATTCATATCACCCAGATGATTAAAGTAAAACCTTAAGCCAGGAACTTAGATTAATATGATCCTAGACATTGATGTCAGTATCTGCTTGTAGACACAAATCTCTCTAAAGGAAAACAAACAAAACAAAGCAAAACCATCATCTTAGGCATTAAAGAATTTATTTTTTAAAATATATTTTTAAAGGACATAAGTATTTTTAAAGACCAATGAATAGCACATAGTCAAAATTAACCAAGAACACACAGAGACAAATTACCCTGAGAGAAGGCCAACAGAAAAATGTCCTTAAAATCATAATTGGAGGGGCGCCTGGGTGGCTCAGTGGGTTAAGCCTCTGCCTTCAGCTCAGGTCATGATCCCAGGACCCTGGGATTGAGCCCCACATCGGGCTCTCTGCTCAGCAGGGAACCTGCTTCCTCCTCTCTCTGCCGGCTTCTCTGTGATCTCTGTCTGTCAAATAAATAAATAAAATCTTAAAAAAAATCATAATTGGAAATATCCGACAGTATAAAGCAATTACTTTGTTTAAAGAAATAAGAGATAAACCTTACTATGTTTGCAGGTAATGAGAAAGTATAAAAGTAATGGCATAACAGGTATACTAAAGAACTATGCAGAATACTTATAAATGAAAGCTTTTTTCTTGTAATTAAAAACACAGTGGATGGGTTTAGCATCCTCAGAAGAATTTATTCATAATACAATACAGGAAAAGCAAGAAATGGAAAAGTTGGAAGAGAGTATAAAAAACATAAAAGAGAGAATTCAAAAGATGCTCAAGTGAGGATAGAAAGAAAAGAGCACAGGTATTATTTAAGAGTTAATGGTGAGATTTTCCAGAAATTTCTTAGATGAAAGACATCATACTTAAATCAACAGGTTTTTAAATCCAGCAAATCACAAACTGTTAAGTACAAAGAAATCTCTACTTAAAAACATTATATTGAAGCTGTAGAACATCAAAGGTAAAAACATTTGAAAGTAGCTGTAGAAAAAAAGTACAGTGACTTCAAAGTGTGAAAATTTGAGCTTACTTCCCTACAGCAGTAATGGCCATCTAAAGATGGTAGAATGGTGTCCTAACATACTGAAAGAAAATAACTGCCAACCTCTAATCATATGTACAAGGAAAGCATCTTTTAAGAATAAGGTTAAAATATTTATTTTCAGAAAATCAACATTTGAAAGGTCACTAAAGATAATTCTAAATGATGTACTTTAGATAATATTTGAAAAGTGATCGCCGATTTGTAAGGTCTATAGTGAAAGAAGGATTTAAAGGCAAATGAGTCAGCATATATCTGGACAATTCTAAAAAATTGTGCAGGTATAACATTATAATAATATCCAATAGGTGTTAAGAGAAGAAAAAAGAATTAAAAGTAGTAGCAGGAAAAGAGTTAGAATAATCATGCAATCTATAAATCTGAAAGAAGACAAAGAAAAGAGATCACAAAACAAAATAAAAAGTACAAAACAGGAAGGTACATTTGTACTCAAATATATCAATAGTCATAGTAAATGTAAGTAAAATATTAAATGCTCTCAGAAAAATAAAAAGATTTCCAGACTTTCTTGAAAAAAATAGATTATAATAGATTATAACTACATGCTGTTTACAAGAGATGCTTGTAAAATATAAGGATAATAGAACTTTAAAAGGGTGGAAAAGACATAACATGCAACTACTAAGTGAATGTCAGGGTAACTATATTAATCTAGAAAAAATTGAGTCTTAAATACTAAATTTCAAAATGATAAAAACTTCAATTTACCAATAAGATAAAGAAATTTTAAATTTGTATGTACTTACTAGTGTAACCTCAAAATATGTAAATCAAAAAGGAGATATAACTATAAGAATTTTTTTAACTACTACCCTTTTGGAAGTGTTTAATCACCATTCTTCTAAATAAATCCAAGTAGAATAAGTGGGGTAAAAACACAACAACTGCATAGATAATTTGGACAACCCAGTTGTCAGACTTGACCCAACACCACATCATGTCCCTAAATTGCAGACTATTCCTTCTTTGCAAGCATACATAGAACAAAAATCAATTATATATCAGACTATAAATCATGTTTCAACAAATTTCAGATGATTGAAAGCATATGATCTATATTCACCTCTAACCATGATTCAATTTAAAAAATTGAAAGAAGAGATAATAAAAAATACCCTATATATTTGTAAATGAAAAACACTTGCCAACTAGGTATCCCTACTGTGTGACTAGCAGGTGCACAAGTTCAACATGTCTACTGTACCCTAAACTACCTCTCCTTCTTTCCCCATCTTCATCACTGACACCATTATTTACCTCACTATCTAAAACATCATTTGTGGTTTCACTGACATTGCATTAGTTCAGGCTCTCAGCAATGAAGTTCTCAATTTCTCTGTAACCAGACTCTTTCCTTTGAAGTCTGTACTCTTCCTATCTGCCACAATATTCTTTCTAAAAGATTGGTTTAGTCAATAAAGCCTTCATTTAAAAAAGTTAGATGGACTTAGAAGGTATTATGCTAAGTGAAATAAGTCAAAGACAAATACCATATGATTTCAGTTACATGTGGAATCTGACAAAACAGAGAAAATAGAAAAAGACTTCTCATGGATGCAGGAAACAGAGAGGTGGCAGAGAAAGGGGTAGGGGATGCATGAAATAAAATGAAGGGGATTATGAGATACAATAGAAAAAAATTAATGATTGTCAATACCAACAGAATAAAACCTATACTTCATGACATGACATTCAAGAATCCTTGAATAGAGTCTCTTTCCTCCCATCTTTATTTCTTCCCGAGCTCTCATGCACTTTTTGTGTACCAGCTATGCTAATTTATTTATACTTCTCTGAACACCCCCTCCTCTCTATCTTCTTTTTACCTTTGAGCATATTAATCTCCTTACCTGGGATGTTCTCTCTTATTGCTTATCCACTTGACCATTCCCTATATATGCTGGAAGGTAAAGCTCAAGTATCGCATTCCATGAGATGCCTTGCGTGGTTAGTCCTCATAGTGTTAGTCACTTCTTTACTTTCTACCCAAGAATTGTTTTTTGTCTTTCAGTTTTGTAAATCAGCAATTTAAATATATGCCTATTGTGTTAGGCATATTACATGCCTCATCAATTACATGCAGACAGGAATTTTTTTCTCATTTATTTAAAAAAAATCTTAACACTTACAAAAGAAGAGCTCAAAAATTGAATTTATGAGTAAAATGAAAGAAGCAAGAAGGGCCAGTCAACAGATTGGCAATAAGAAAGGACAGCAATAGTATAAAAAGTAGATGGGATAACATGTAAAGAATATTGGAGGGCACATTTGGTGTGGTTGTCCTAAAACCTTTCAGCATCTTGTTGGAAGAGATGCCAAGTAGAGTTGAATGCTTTTTATATTGCACAACTCAAGATGATGTCATGCACATCTAGTCAAGGATGCAGTTATGCTGTGCAGTGCAATACCAAGTGTTTCCTAGCTTATGTGATTAAATGAACCCCAACTTTAGTGTCAAGAAGTAATTGTTATTTAACTACTGGGAGTCATTAAGAAAAAGATTATATTTTACATATTCTACATAATGAGAGAAATATATAACACTTTATAGAAATCTTTCTGTCAAATACAAAAATGTTAGGTATATATTTTATTATATGGAAAACAATCACAATTAAAACATGTAAGTGAGTCATTGCAGTGAGTTAGAAACCATGTCCACCTGTGGTATAATTTGCAGAGTTTGCTTAAGACACATGAATATTATGACTTTTAGTCAAAGCAGTTCAGACAAAATAATTTAGAAAATAAATTGTATATTTGTGCTACCTATTCTGTTAAATAATGGATACTCAGAAGCCAAACTAGGAATAATTAGAATTCACCAACTTAAACCCATGGCTTTATCTGTTTCAAAGTCTTATGCTAGTTTGAAGATTCTGCGTTTTACACCAAGAACATCAATTGGTTGCTGACAATATATACCAAACATAGTCATGATATTTTGTTCTGGGAAGTAGCTAGAAAGGAAAAGTGAACTCTGCTACTTTCACCTGCAAATGCTTTTTCAAAGCAGTGAATCTCATTCACTGCCCACAGTCCGTAAACAATGTTTCCCATTTCCCATCCCAAGCTGGAGTTCCTGGTTTGTTCTCCACCCACCTCTGACTCCTTCTCTGTTGCTAGATGTGCTCTTAAAAATAGCTTTTCACAATAGTAATAGTTCCTGGCTTATTGCAAACCACGTGTTTCATCTGTTTTAACATGTCTTCTACAGATCCTCCTGCTGTGGAGCCAGCATTCCTGGAGATCCGGCAAGGACAAGATCGAAGTGTTACTATGAGCTGCCGGGTTCTGAGAGCCTATCCAATACGGGTGCTGACCTATGAGTGGCGCTTGGGCAATAAATTATTACGGACGGGTCAGTTTGACTCTCAAGAGTACACAGAATACCCAGTGAAGAGTCTTTCCAATGAGAACTATGGGGTTTATAATTGTAGCATCATAAATGAAGCTGGAGCTGGGAGATGCAGCTTTCTTGTTACAGGTAAGATTCTAAATATTTCACCTTGTATATATTTTTGATGAAGGTATCTTAGGCTAAGGCAATATAAGAAAGTGTTTTGCAAATCCATGGAACATACTATGAGTAACTTGTCTGCTATAGTTAGAGCTATTCATTTCTTTCAGAGGCAAATTTATTTTAGCAGTTGCAGTTTATGTGCCTATGAAATTAGAAGTTTATGTGAATTCAAGATTTGGTGAAAAGGTTGGTTATTTTGAGTGTTTAATAAAGTGACAAATCTTAACCAGCTTTTTTAGATCAAATCGCAAATGTTAATACATATTTTCTTCTGCAAGTCTAAAAGTGCTTGCAATACCTGCTTTGGTTTTCTTAACAGTAGAAAGGGTGTTTTTCTTCTTCCTATTTATTTACTACCTCTGTATGTGTGGTGGAACTCAATTTTGTCCTTGGTTTAGCTTTGGTTAACAAATATTCAAAGGGAAAGCAATAAAGTTGTATCTGGCATATAATAAATTAGAAAAAAGTATCAATCAATATGTTTTGATGTCATTATCTTAGTGTATATTAAAAGAAATATTAAGCCTGTATTAAATCTTAGGTAATTATATAAATTATTTTATAATCTGTATACTAAAGTAAATTTGTGTGATTTTTTTTTTAAGATTTTATTTATTTATTTGACAGAGAGAGATCACAAGTAGGCAGAGGCAGACAGAGAGAGAGAGGGAAGCAGGCTCCCTGCCGAGCAGAGAGCCCGATGTGGGACTCGATCCCAGGACCCTGAGATCATGACCCCAGCCGAAGGCAGCGGCTTAACCCACTGAGCCACCCAGGCGCCCCAATTTGTGTGATTTTTGAGCTGAGGTTTAGACATACATTAAAAGGACATATTCCTTTTATTCCGTTTTAGGATTATTTTGTTCTGGTAAAGTTAATTTTAATAGCTGGAGTGTTCATGTTAGTAAAAGAAGAAACTGGATATTGTATATTATCTGAAAAGCAGTTGTAAATATTACAATTAAAGTGCTTCAGATTTAATTAAAACTTGTTCATTAGTAATATATATGTTTATTCATAAGTTCTTACTTGTAAGAAAATTTTCTAAACATGAATCACCTTGAGATACTTTGGCTTCCTGAAATGTGATAGTAGGTAGATAAAATGTAATGGACTAACCAATATGAAGATGTCCCCTCTGCTGGATCTTACCACCTCCTGATTTTGCAATCCCTTTTTTTAGCATTCAGTTGGACTGAAAGATTTCTACTTTGATTCTTAAAGTGAACTAGTCAAACAAAACTAAAAGTCCCTAGGACTATACTACTTACAGGGAGATTTCACTGCTAATTTTTATCCCTAGAAATATTTACAAGGGAAAGAGAATGTAATTTATTATTCTGTGGAGTAATTTAAATGGCATAATGTACTTTCACTGTTTGATTACCTATTATTGTCCCCAAGCAATAAGAATCTTTCAAAGATAGTTGTTTTCTACTTATTGGTAGAAACAATTGACCTTTTCTTTTCTTTTTTTCCCCATTAATGCCCAAAACAAAAATAATCTATAAAATCAACTACATCCCTTCCTTCAAACTTTTGGGACTTATATACATTCTAATTTCTTAGTTGTTCCTGACATTGTTTTCTAACTTTAGTCTAGTTTAGGTCATGCTGCCTCTGTAAGATTTTCATTTGTTCTCTGTTATGTGACCCAAATCCTATCTTCTGAACTAGAAGACTAGCTATTTTCCATTCAAGATCCATGGGGTGTAGTAAGTAGATTTTGATAGCTCCAGAAAGGAATAAACCTATTAGGGGTTGCTCCACAAAGGGAAAGGAAATAGCCCCATGAATTGATTTGTTTCTAGTGTGCATTTTTCTGTCTTCATGTCAGCCTCATCATTTTAATATTTCTATATATAATCTAATATAGTTTTGAAGAAAAAAGAAAATAATTGTGTTCTAAGTACTATATTATCCGGGAAAATATACATTTGACCCTTGAACAATACAGGAGTTTGGAGCATCAAAAATTTTCATATAGCTTTTAACTGTCTCAAAACTTTACTAATAGCCTACTGTTGACCAGAAGGCTTACTGGTGACATAGTCTTTTAACACATATTTTGCATGCTATATGTATTATATACCTTATTTCTACAATAAAGTAAGCTAGAGATGTTTTATAAACCATATTTTTATAATAAAGTAAGCTAGAGAAAAGAAAATGTTATTGAGAAAATCATAAGAGAAAATGCATTTATAGTACTGTGCTGTAAAACAAAAACCAAAACAAAAAATTTAAAAAAACAAACCAGAAACTTCATGTGTAAGTAGACCCATGAAGTTTAAATCTCTGTTGTTCAAGGGTTCATTGTATAAAGAAATCAATGATTCCATAGAATCAGAGGTGTGGAAGAAAATTCAAAAACATGTTTCTTCTATTAAAAACACATCACAGTTAGTAATCCTATGAATTTCCTGCAATTCAAAACCCTTTGAAGTTATACTGAAGGGAACTAAGGAGTAGGATATATACAAGAAGACATATATTCTTTATCCACAAAACAGATCTTTCAAGACAATTCTGTTTACTTCCTGACAGCCAAATTAAGAAAATTTTATTTTTTATTATTATAAATATTTTACCAAATTCAAGATCACTTTTCCACTAGTCATGAATGTTATACAGCCACCCAAAAGTGAACTTGATCTCACTATGCATCAAAATGTACAAAATTGAACTAAAAGGCAGTGGCAGCCCTCACATTTATATTCACTTTAGCTGCCAGGAAAGCTAAAAAATTCACACCTCTTTTCCCAGTTATGGCATGTGTGTGTGTAATGTGTGTGGGAGTATGGAGATAGGTGAATGAGGCTGTGTTTACTGAGAAGTCAGGGTGTGAGAATATTTTTGTATAAAGGAAAAAGAAGGTAAGCAAAGATATTTTGGGGAAGTGAATAGCCTAGCTTGTATCACACTGTCTGTGTTAGAAAATATTAACTATAATGCTATAAAATATGGCATATTTTCATTTCTTTCATTTACTAATATTGTTATGGTAAAGATAAGCATAATTTTGTTTGTTTTATAGTTTAAGTAAGCTTTGTGAACAATGGTAGGAACCCAAACACCATTTATCACATTTTTCTATGGAGAGTTTTTATAAGTTCCAGGAAGTATATATACACAGTTATATAAAATTTAGACTTATAAGCCATTTAAGAATTTGATCAATGGAGACAATTTTTGATTCTTTTAAATGAAACTTACTAAAGGAATTTTGTCTTCTTTAACAGGTAACAGTGGATATATACTCTATGAGCTTTTATTGCATAACTACAAAATATAATTGAATGTAAAACAACATATATGTATTATCTCCTTACTGATGAAAGTTTTGCAATCTGGAAAATATTTAACAATTATTTACTGTGTAACTACTATTGCCAGGTACTAGGGAGGACACTGGAAATAGGATAATAAATATTCTCTCCCAGAAATCTTTCACCATCATATAAGTTTCTAAGTCTTATCTGTTTTATATCTGTATGGTATTTTGAAGCTATCATTTTATTTTTATCCCTATTGTACTTTTAATGCCTTATATTCTCTTATCTGGGATATTATAGTAACCTTTTATCTAATATCTGAATATTCATCCTCTTTCCCTTTCAGTCCCTTTTCCATACTGTGGGACTTTATTTTCCTGGAAAGTGTGTCTTACTCTTAATGGAAAATGTTGATCTTCATGGCCTAAAGGTGACATATAAATTCATTGTCACGAGTTTTCAAACTACTCATTAATATCCCAAATAGAATATATAGAATCGTATCTCCTTCAGTCCTACTAATTACTCCAAACTCTAGTCAATGATGCCTGCAGTCATGATGCCTGCCACCAAATATCCCAAATAGAATATGTAGAATCGTATCTCCTTCAGTCCTACTAATTACTCCAAACTCTAGTCAATGATGCCTGCAGTCATGATGCCTGCCACCAAATCATTACACATTTTCAAAACTCTCTGCTTTTGTTCACATATGGCTTTATTCTCAAATACTAGCCCTTTTGTATTCTTCTACTAGATTATTGTGACCCTGCGTATGCCTTTACTAGGGTCATTTTGGGCCTTGCCCCTCAGCCAACTAGAGGTGAGTAGATTGTAACAGTATAGTATGTTATAATTCACAAATTAATTATGTGTGTTATTATTGTTCAGGTGTCTGAAAGTATCAGTAAAACTCCAAGTAACCATGATTTGAGCAAGATAGAAAATTATTACTCTCAGGTTAAACCCTGAAGTTTCATTTCGGAAACTAACATAACGTGTCTTCCACAATGTCTTCAGGATTCAGGTTTCTTCCATCTCATTGCTCAATCATCATCAATAGATGGCACACCTTATAGCCCTAATGGCTACTTAAGTCCCAGCTTTACCTCTATATTTCAAGTGAATTACCTCCTTTTAAGGAAACTTTCTTAAAAAGTAGTACTTTTTAGATATCCTTTTTGCTTGTGTTTTGTTGGAGACAACTCAGTCCTATTGGTGTATCTGCAATAAAGGCTATGGGGTACAGATTTTATTCTAAGATTATATCACACTTGCTCATATATATTTTAAACTGCCTTAATTGAAAATATTACAATGAAATTAAATGGAGATTTTCAAGAAAAATCTAGGTTTTATCACTGTAATATTTAACACCATTACTGATAGGCAACTTTTCAGGAACTGTGGCCATTGGGGTCTTAGAATAATTTGAAAGACAAGAATAATATGTGTAATCAGAGACTTCATAAGATTCTGTTGATGAGTCATGGAATTGAGAGTACTGTGTTACTTATTGCTGACTAACCCATTACTACAAACCAAGCATCTTGAAACAGCATACATTTATAATCACAATTTCTGTGCCAGGAGTACGGGCATGGCTTAGCTAGATCCTCTGTTCTGGGTCTCACAAAGCTGTAATCAAAGTGTTGCTGAATGTTCTTATCTGAAGGCTCACCTTCAGACAGGAAGTTGAATCATGTCCAAACTTATTAAGGTTATTGAAAGAATTAATTTCCTTATGGTTGTATGATAGAGGACCTAAGTGTTTTACTCATTGTTGGCTGAGGCCACTTTCATGTCCTAGGAGATACCTGCATGTCCTAGAGACCACCTGTAGTTCTCTCTCATGTGGGCTTCCCAACATGGATAGTTTTCCTTTTGATATATTATAATATTCAGATTTATGTATTACTACTACTATTTTATTCATGTTCAGCAAGAGCAGATCAGACACAGGACTAAAATTTGATTCTAGAGAAAAAATAAGGCAAAGATGAGACAGTTTTATGAAAGAGAGTACATGTCATCACTCAGTGAACACAAAGAAATTCAGGTTGACTGGAAGCTATAACTAGCCTTGCTTAGTTTTAGAGAATGAAGAGAAGGAAATAACAACCAAATCAGATTTGACTCCAAATCAAAATAAAATATTTTATTCTTGTTTCCTAATGTCAGATCAAATTATATACCATCCAAATGAAAACATATTTTATTCTCTGGCAATGCATGTTTGTTTTATTTGGGCAGATACTTAATTTCTTATGACTATCTAAAAATGAGCAACATAAGATTATGGATAAATCATTAACAACTATCGGAAGTAAGAACAAATGAAATGGGGAAAATATCTAGTACAATTTCCTGTGATAAGTTGGGGCACCTGGGTGGCTCAGTCAGTTAAGTGTCAGACTTGGTTTTGGCTCAGGTCATGATCTCAGGGTCATGAGACCAAGCCCCACTTCTGGCTCCTTGATGCTAGTCTACTTGAAATTTCTCTCCTCCTTCCCCCACTGTCTCTCCCCCTGTGCCCATGTGTGCTCACTCTTTGTCTCTCTCTCTCTCTCTCTCTTAAATAAATAAATAAATCTTTAAAAAAAATTCTTGTAATAACTCTAAAAAGCAAGAAACTTGCATGTAAAATCAATTATTTTTCAGGGCAGAATTTTATTAACTTTATTAAAGTTTTATTTATCATAATAGATAAACTAGTAGATCCCAATGTTTCAGCCAGATTATGAGATTTAGCTATTTTTTAAAGAGCAGAAAATGCATCATATATTCTAACAACTGTTAATATGTGGCATTCTACAGTGTGTAAATTGATTCCACTTATATCTTTTCATCTCGAAAACAGTCCTGCGAATTGTGTGAAAGAGGTGATATCGCCCTCTTTGGCAGATTTGGCTGACAAAGGCTCAGGAAGCCAAAAATAAAATGTATGTCTCGTAATTGTAAATTCAAGCTCTTTTTGATGCACCTCAGTGACTCTTTTATTAGTGGTGCTAAGAGAATTTTTTAATAATTGAGCTAGATAAAATGTAGGTGAGTCCATGCTGAATCTGAAAAAGTAGAAATAAAAATGTGAATACTAATTAAGGAAGTCAGCGCCATCAGTAAGCAAAAAGTGTACCAAAATTATTCTAGGATCTAATTTACACAATGTTTTAGACTTTTTGATTATTTTAATTATTTGATTATTTGATTATTGATGCTTATCACCAATAGTTTAAAATGTAGATAAAACTAAGAAAGTCGTGCTTCTCGTCTGATGCACTAATTTCTGAATGACACATATCATTATTCACTATAACACACTATCTGGTCTGGTAGACCAGAGAGAGAAGGTTCAAGCTAAATTTGTTTGTTTTGTTTTGTTTTTTTCTTTAGGGTGTAAAGAATTTGATAAGAATGGAAATTAACTGAATTTAGTGAAAATTAAAGTAGATTTGAAAGAGTTAAACATCAAAGTCAGAAAATTTGGCCCTGGGTAAAAGAAGGGAAGCATAGCTGAGAGACAGACCTAGAAAGAGTAAGTTGATCACATCTTGGCACCAAAAAAGAAAGAGGTAAACATCTAGATGCAATTAGAAGCAGGATATAAGACTCAAACTAGGGATGACTTGAGCTATAGACTGAATTGTTTCCCTCAAAAATTTATATGTTGCATCTCCCCCTCCCCCATATATATAAATATATATTTATATATGTGTATATATATATTTATATATATATAAATATATACATACATACATATACCTATACACACATACATACACATTACATACATACATACATACATACATACATACATATACATATACACACACACTGTCCCAGTGTGATAGTATTTGGAGATGAGGACTTTGGGAAATCAGTAGGTTTAGATGAGGTCATGAGGGCAGAGTCCTCATAATGGTATTATCGTACCCCCATAAGAAGAGATACCAGAGACCTTGCTCTCTTGCTTTTTCATGCCATGTGCAAACAAACTGAGAAGATGACCATCTGTAAGTTAGGAAGAGAGTAGTCAACATAAACTGGCTATGCTGGTACCTTAATCTGGGACTACCATCCACCAGAACTGTGAGAAAATAAATGGCTGGTTGTTTAAGCCATCTACATTATGGTATTTTGTTATGGGGTCCATGCAGGCAGTCCATGCAGACAGCCTGCCATAATCATAAAATGCCATACCATCTCAGAAATCACTGTATCAGATTATAGCCAGGACCAAAGAAAACAAAGTCTCATGGTCTGCATGAAGATTTCTGGATAATATTTTGTGAGTGTGGCTGTCTTTCCTTCTTGGTAACTATATAAAGATAGTCCTTCATTGCCTGACAGATGTTAACAATGTTTAACAGTTCAACCTTGTGTAGGCCATTGAACTCTCTGGCTCCTTTATCTGTAGAACGGAAGACCTGCTTCCCATAAAACATAATTTTAGGAGTACCAATTAAATTAATCACTGCAACAGTGTTTTAAGAGCAAAATAGCATGATCATAACAAGTTTAACATAGATGGATTTTAGCCACAGGTAAGAAAACTCTTACTGCTTCTATCTTGGTAACATAACAATGAAAATACCACCCAAAAAAGTGGGGGAGGAAGGATGACTGATTAAAGAAATATTGTCAGTAATCAATACACACCTGAGCTCTGGTCAAGAGACAGATGAGTGATGAGAAAATCAAGCTGGAGTAGAAGCCAGTGACATTTCAGAGCTAATCTGAGAGAAGACTTTGTATTTTGGGAGGGGGTGGTTATTTTTTTCTCCCTTCGTATATTATTTTATATGGATTATTACCTGACATTATCATAGGGCAAAAAAGCAGCCTCTCACTTGAAACACTAGAGGGAAAATTGAGAAAGAGAACTAGAGCCTGGCAGGGGTAGAGAGTGTAGAATGGTGAAGTCAGCTAAGATGGCTGGCTTCTGCATTTCTTCTTTTCTTTCCCCTCTTTCCCTCTCCAGACCTTTTCAACAGAGGACTTCCCAGAGACAGTATCTGGAATTGAGGTATTGGAAACTGGGTATACTGGGGAGAGAAATTCCCTGAGGAGGATCAGGATGGAAAGAGAGAATTATGGGACTGATGCAGAAACCAAAATCTCTCTGTCCTGAAGCACCCTTCCCCTCTCCCAGGAGGAGCACGAACAAGCAACTAGGCTATTTCACCCTTATAGGTGATGTCAGACAAGGTAGTTAGGGGATTTCTATGGAAAAAAATATATGCACAATCAAAAACAAAATTATTATGAAAGAAAGAAAACAAAATAATCCATTTTGCAATGATGAGAATAATAAACAATGCTAAATGCCACAAATAAGTATAAGAAACAATGCTAAATACCACAAAACAACATCTTCACAGGAAGCAGGGATGATATAAGAAATAGAAGGAAGAAAAATAGCAGTGAAGAAAAACTAGTTGGTGATAGTGGATATAAAAAATGTAATTGCTAAAACAAATAAGTAAATGACTAGCCTAAATATACAAAATAGACACAGTCCAAGAATAAATAAGTTAGCTGAAATATCTGGTTTAGAAACCTTCCCAAAAAGCAGCAATAGAGAATACAAATATAATGTGAAATTTTAAGAGATGGGAGAAGAGAAACAAAAGTATAAATAGAAGTCCTTTCCCCAGCACCTGGAGGAGTTCCTAGAATAGTGTATACTACTAATGAATACTTGTGGAAGGAAGGAAGGAAGGAAGGGAGGGAGGAAGGAAGGAAGGGAGGGAGGAAGGAAGGACTGAATGAAACCTTAGGAGAAGAAAAAAATTTTGAAGTTTAAAGTTCATATGTGAATTTTCATCCAGATTAAAGTAAACACATTATTTAAATTAGACTTTAAAGTTTTGGGCCACTTTTTGACTCTGTTTATATGTTTTAGAATATTTGTCAGTTCTTTTCTTTATACTAATTTTCTTTCATTTCTAATTTAAGCAGTATCATATACTTAACCATATATAACCATTTCTTTAAAACATGCACACTATACAACCCATGTGTTTAAAAATTCCTATTTTTTTAAGTTGAAGGATAATTAATATATAGTGTTATATTAGTTTCAGGTGTACAATTAATGATTCAACAATTTTGTTCATTTCTCATTGCTCATCACAATTATTGCATTCTTAACATATTTCACTCATCCCCCTACCCACCTCTTCTCTGGCAACCACCAGTTTGTTCTGTATATTTAAGAGTTTGGTTTTTTGTTTATCCCTTTTTGTTTGTTTTGTTTTGTAAATTCTACATATGAGGGAAATGATATGGTATTTGTCTTTCTCTGACTTATTTCATTTAGCACTATCTCCTGTAGGTTCATCCATGTTGTTGCAAAGGTGACATTTTATTCTGTTTTATAGCAGATTGATATTGCCTTGTATATATATATATATATATATATATATATATATATATATATAAAACCCACCTTTTAAGTCATTGAGCTTTGCTAAACTCTTGAAAGTGACCTGGTAAAAATGAGTAGGATCAACTTTTTTACTGTTTACTATAGTCTTTACCTGAGGATTGGGCTACAGAAGGGAGGTGAAGCTATATGAGGCTTAGCATTTTCTATTTGGGTTCAGAGTAGAAAAGTGGTAGTAGAATTCAAGCAATGCCAGAGGAAGCTAGGATTTCAGCAAAATAATATACACCTCCTTAAAATTCGAGACATCCTGGTGAGATATCAAAGGATTAAGCCTTAGGAAATAAGAGTCATGCTTGAGAAGGGCCTCCTAGATACTCCTGGCAAAGCCAAACACCAAGCCCTCGTAAGCTTCCTGGGCAAGCAGAATTTAGAAGTCGAATCCCACCAAGTTAGAAGATTCTAACTTGGGAAACACTCTAGGTTCTCCACTGATCTCACCCCAATAAAATGTAAAAAGCTAGCATACAAAAGTATCAGGTGGTTGGCAGGTAACTGAATTACCTGGTAGAATAAACACAATACTCTTCAGAGGAAGAGAACATAGTCTAGTTATCTGTAATATTTAATATTATATAATATGTAATGTTACATTTATCACTAATAATGTAGTAATAACAATTACAATTTATTACTGCAATGCTCAATAAACAATAAAAATTATTGACATGTAAAGAAAATAGGAAAATGTTACTCTGAGTTAAGAATAACAGTGGTCTTGGGATGCCTGGGTGGCTCAGTTGGTTAAGTGGCTGCCTTCGGCTCAGGTTATGATCCCAGCGTACTGGGATCAAGTCCCACATCGGGCTCCTTGCTCGGCAGGGAGCCTGCTCCTCTCTCTGCCTCTGCCTGCCTCTCGGTCTGCCTGTGCTCGCTCTCTCTCTCTCTAACTAATAAATAAATAAAATCTTAAAAAAAAAAAAAAAGAATAACAGTGGTCTCAGGACGCCTGGGTGGCTCAGTGGGTTAAAGCCTCTGCCTTCGGCTCAGGTCATGATCCCAGGGTCCTGGAATTGAGTCCCACATTGGGCTCTCTGCTCACTCGGGAGCCTGCTTCCTCCTCTCTCTCTCTCTGCCTGCCTCTCTGCCTACTTGTGATCTCTGTCTGTCAAATAAGTAAATAAAAATAAATTTTAAAAATCTTAAAAAAATAGTAACAGTGGTATATTAAAAAGGAGCTCTGAGATAGCCTTATTATTGGGTATAGCAAAAACTAACTATTACTAATAATTTCAAAGTATTCAAGAAAAATATGCTCTAAGATTTAAAGATAAATGCTGTATTTATGAGCAAATGAATAAGAAATTTCAGCAGAGGAAGAAAAAACCCTCTAATAAAGAACTAAATGCAAATTCTGGAACTAAAACTGTACAATAAACTGAAATGAAAAAATTACCTGGATGGGCTTAACAGCATACTGGAAAAGTCAGAGGGGTCAGTGAAATTGAAGACAAATTGAAAGAGCTGATACAATCTGATAGAAAAAGAAACGAAGACTAAAGAAAAGAGATTAAGAACTTGGGGGATGATATAAAATGGTCTAAAATGGATGTGATTGAAGTTCTAAAAGAAGAGAATGAGAACAGGACCAAAAAAAAAAAAAAGGTCCTCAAACCCACAGATCCAAGCATATCATGGTATGGAAAGCAAGAAAAATAAAGAGAAAACTACACCTAGGTACACACTAATCGAACTGCAGAAAACCAGACAGAGAAAATTTTCAAAGCAGCCAAAATAAAAAATGATATTCTGATGATATGTGTGGCGGTTACTTTGTCATTAGAAACAGTGTGGGCTGGAAGACAATGGAAAAACATCTCTAAATCATCAAAATTCTTTAAAATAATGTCGGTTTATAATTTTATATCCAGTGAAAACATACTTTAAAAATTAGCATCAACTATATTTTTCTGAACAATGAAAGCTAAAGAATTAGTAGTCAGCAAAACTGTACCAAAAAATATGCCAAAGGATACTCTTCCTAATAAAGGGAGAGATTATCAGTGGATACCAGAATCTATAAAAATAAATAGAGTCTTTCCTCCTATGTTTCCTCTAGGAATTTTATGGTTTCAGACCATACATTTAAATCTTTAATCCATTTTGAGTTCATTATGTATGGAGATAGACAAGGGTTCAATTTTCATTCTTTGGGATGTGGATATCCAGTTTTCTCAACACCATTTATTGAAGAGACTATCTTCTTATAATGTATTCCTGACAAAGATCAGTTGACACATATGAATGAGTTCATTTCTGGACTCTTAACACATACACTCAAACACAGGTACACACATTCATGCAAACACCATCACACAAAGAAATTTTTGAAAGTGATGGGTGTTTATTACCTGAGTTGTGGTAATGGTAACACAAGGTATACTATGTCCAAAATTACCAAACTGCATATATTAATCATGTGCAGTTTTTTTGTATACCAATTATATATCAGTAAAGCTGGAAAAAAATGAAATGAGGAGGATCAGGAAATAAGTAGTTAAAGATAAAAGACTATGTTTCTTCTTTTTTCTTTTAATTTACATAATAAACAGCCATACAAACAATGGTTAGCAAACTATAGCTTGGAGACCAGCCAAATGTTTTTTTGTAAATAAAGATTAATTGGAACATAGCCTTCCCCAATTGTTTATGTACTGTCTACGGCTACTTTCATGCTACAATAGGAGAGGTGAGTGAGTGGTGGTAACAACAATCCTATAGCTCATAAGCCTAAGGGTATTTATACTCTAGCCCTTTAAGGAAAACTCTGTCAATCCTTGATTTGAAGCAAAAATAATTACAGTATTAAGTTAAGGTTTATAATATATTTAGTACTAAAATATCACAAAAATAGCATAAATTATGGGAATAATTTGAATTATATGGTTATAAATTTATAACATTTACGAAGTAAGAATTGAATAGGGACCTTACAGAATTAATAAATGTGAAATGTGATATAATATTGTCTTTAAACTGAATCAGTAAGTCAAAGTTGCACAGTTTTAGTCATACAGAAACTTTTAAAATGTTTTTTTAAAAGTGACACATCAAAGGAACTAAAATATACTTGATTTTACTCAAAATATTATAGGAAAAGAGCAATATGTGAACAATAGAAATATCGAAATGACAAAGAAAATAAAGAGTAGGATTGTAGATTTTAACCCAATGATACCAATAATTACATTAAACATAAATGAATTTACACTCCAGTTAGTTATCAGAAATCACAGGACAGGATTAAAAAAAAATAATAAGTTCTTTATAAGATGCATCCTGCTATCCACAAGAAGCACAGGTTACATACAAAACACAAAGATGCAGAAAGGAAGAAAATGGCGGAATACAACATACAAACAGCAGACAGGAAAGCTGACATGATTGTATTATTATCAGACAAAGTAGACTTAAAGACAGAAAAGTTGTGAGTTAAGGAAGGACATTTAAAAGTCATAAAAGAGGAATTTACAGAAAGAAATAACAGTTCTTTTTTTTTTTTTAAAGATTTTACCCATTTATTCAACAGACAGAGATCACAAGTAGGCAGAGAGGCAGAGAGAGAGAGGAGGAAGCAGGCTGTCCACAGAGCAGAGAGCCCGATGTGGGGCTCCATCCCACGACCCTGGGATCATGACCTGAGCCGAAGGCAGCAGCTTTCACCCACTGAGCCACCCAGGCGCCCCAGACATAACAGTTCTAAATATGTGTGTTTGTGTCTAATAATAGAGCTGCAAAATTAATAAATACAAAAGTGCCAGGAGAAATAGACTGTTCCATAATTATAGCTGAAGATTTTAACATTTATCTATGAATAATTGATAGAATATGTACTCATTAAAGTCACTGATGTTTTAGAAGATCTGAGCTATATTATCAAGCAAATTAAAGTAATTGACATTTATAGATCATTATACCCAAAGTTATAAACTATACATTATTTCATGTGCACAGGAAATGCGTACTAAGCTATATAATATGCTGACTAAACGTTTTTCTTCTAAGATTGGGAGTCGGATAAAATACTCACTCTTGGGGCACCCAGGTGGCTCAGTTGGTAAAGCATCTGCTCAGGACATGATCCCAGGGTCCTGGGACTGAGCCCGATATTGGTCTCTCTACTCAGCACAGAGTCTGCTTCCTCTCTCCCTCTGCCCTTACCAGACCTCTTGTGCTTACTCTCTCTCTCCTTCTCTCAAATAAATAAAATCTTTAAAAAATACTCTTATCCTCCACAAATATATATTATAATCTACTACTGCATTAATACAAGAAAAGTAAATAAAATGCATAAAAACTAGAAAAGAAGCAAAAATAATTTTATTCTCAAATCACATGGCTATTTTTGTGGATAATCTTACTTGAATTAATAAGATGATTTAGCAATAGCATAGGATGCAAAATCAATCATATTTCTGTATAAAATACATTGTAAAAATCAATCATTTTTATAATAGCTATAAAATTTAAAATTGAAATGTGGAAAACACCATTTTTGATGATATCAAAATATGAATTTTTAATAAAATATGCACAAGATATACCTTGAAAAAAAATTCCCAGTGAACTGAAACAAGACATAAGGAAATGGAGAAATATACCACATTCATGGAATGGAAGAATCAATATTATTTTGATGCTTATTCTCTCCAAATTGATCTATAGATTTGATGCAATCCCAGCAAAATTCCCAGCATTTTCTTTTTTTTTTTTTGTCTTTTTTTTTTTTTTTTTTGTAGGAATTAAAAATCTTACTCTAGTTTTTATTTGGAAAACTGAGGTCCAACAATAGTTAGATCTCTTTTGGGGGAAAAGAATAAAGTTAGAGGTCTCACACCACGTGATTTCAAGGCTTACTGTAAAATCACAATTATCAAGATAGTGTGGGTTTTGTATAAACACAAGGAAGGATTAATCAGACAAGCTAGAGAATGAAGAAATAGGCTTCAGTGGTTGCATATATGATACATGTAAGGTCAACTGAGCTTTTCAAAATCACTGGCATAATCCATTGCAGAACTGATAGTTTTTCTGGATAAATTGTGCTGGAACTGGATATCCATATTGGAAAAAAATAAGTCATAAACAATACCTTACATTGTCCACAAGATTACTTTTAGACTATAGATGTGAACTAAATAGGAAACTAAAACTGTAGAATTCTAGGAGAAAACATAGAAGAAAATATATGCAAATTTGGGATTGGCAAAGATTTCTTAGAAAATAAACAAATAAAAGCACCAGTCATTAAAGAATAATACATCAGAGGTCATTAAAACTTTCTGCTCTTCAAAAGACATCATTAGGAAATAAAAAGGCAAGACACAGTCTAGAAGAAATTATGTGACAAAAGATTTGTATTGAAAGTATGTAAGTAATTCTTAAAACTCAATAATAAAACAAATAGTCCAATTAAAAATTAACAAAAAGAAAGAAAACTTGAATGGGCACTGCACAAAGGAACATATAGTTGACCAATAATTGTATAAAACTGTTCGCTATCATTAGTTACCAGGGAAATGAAATTTAAACCACAATGAGATAACACTACACACACATTATAGTGGTTAAAGTTAAAAAGACTGATAATACCAAGTGCTGATGAGGTTGTAGAGTAACTGAAATTATCACACACTGCTCCTGGGAATGTCAAATGATATGACTTTTTTGAAAATAGTTCATCTGCCTCTCAAGTTTAAACATGCATTTACCAAATAATCTGGCAATTCAATTCCTAGATGACTACCCAACAGAAATGAAAGCAAGCCTATATAAAAATTTTGTACAAACTTAATTTTAAAAAAGAAAATTTAAAGATTCTATCTATCTATCTATCTATCTATCTATCTATCTATCTATCTATTTATATATCTATCTGAGAAAGAAAGGAAGAGCATGACCAGGGGAAGAGGGAGAAGGAGAAGCAGACTCCTCAGTGAGCAGGGAGCCTGATTTGGGCCTTGATCCCAGGACCCTGGGACCACAACCTGAACCAGAGGCAGACAATTAACCAACTGAGCTACCTAGGCACCCCCATGCACAAATTTTAATAACAGTTTTACTTATCATTGCCTCTAACTAGAAATAATCCAGGGGCGCCTGGGTGGATCAGTGGGTTAAAGCCTCTGCCTTCAGCTCAGGTCATGATCCCAGGGTCCTGGGATTGAGCCCTGCATCGGGCTCTCTGCTCAGCGGGGAGCCTGCTTCCCTTCCTCTCTCTGCCTGCCTCTCTGACTACTTGTGTGATCTCTGTCTGTCAAATAAATAAATAAAATCTTAAAAAAAAAAAAGAAAGAATCCAAATACCCGTCTACAAGTGAATGGATAGACTTGTAATCCACTTATGGAATGGAATTATACTCAGTCATAAAAATGGAAAAATAGTTAAAAATTACTGGTAAACACAATATGGGGATGGATGGATTTCAAGAACTCACTCAATATGTTTTTGTCAGAACCTGACATAAAAGGTGCATTGTTTATTTTCCATTTATACAAATTTCCTAAATAGGCAAAATTACCTTTAGTAAGAGAAACTAGATTCTTGTTTGGCTGAGACAGAGTAGAAATGATTGATTACAAAGGGGCAGGAGGTAACTTTCTGCAGTGATGGAAATTTCCTATATCTTGACTAGGATGGTGATTACCTAGTAATACATATTTTTCCAAACTTATCAAAATCTCTACTTAAAATGTATGCATTTTATTTTATGTAACTTATACCTCAGTTAAGTGTTAACAAATAAGTAAGTGGTATTTACCAACTAAGGTAGGGTTGAGAATAGGATGTATTTTATAACATTAAGGTGCTTGTTCTATTTAATATTTTCATGGATATAATTTTCCTAATCCATATCATGTTAATATATTTAAGGTAATTAAAAAAACTGATTGTACTTCAAAAATCCTTTGTTTCCCCCCCCC
>ML110570.1:0-27596 GCA_003697995.1 Taxidea taxus jeffersonii
CATACATCTAACAAATCATTAATTTCCAAAATATGTAAGGTACTCTTACAATTCAGTAGCAAACAGAACACAAATTACTTAAGTTAAAAATGAGCTAAAGATTTGAAAAGACATTTCTCCAAAGACGACATACACATGACCAACATATATATATAAAAGGGTGCTCAGGGGTACCTGAGTGGCTCAGTCATTAAGCATCTGCCTTCGGCTCAGGTCATGATCCCAGGGTCCTGCGATCGAGCCCTGCATCGGACTTCCTGCTCCACTGGAAGCCTGCTTTTCCCTCTCCCACTCCTGCTGTGCTCCCTCTCTCACTGTGTCTCTCTGTCAAATAAATAAGTAAAATCTTAAAAAAGAAAAAGGGGGAGGTGTTCAACGTCACTCATCACCCGGGCAATGTGAATCAAAACCATAAAGAGATATCATCTAACACCTGTCAGGACGGCTATTATAAAAAAGAAGAAGAAGAAGAGGAAGATGAAGACAAAGATGAAGAGGAGAAGGTAAGAAAGAAAGATGGAAAGAAAAAACAAATGAACAGACAAATGTTGGCAAAGATGTAAAGAAACTGGAATTCCTTGTACACTCTTGGTCGGAATACAAAATAGTACAGTTGCTGTGGAAAACAATATGGAGATGCCTCAAAATATTAAAAATAGAACTACCATATGATTCAGCAATTGCACATATGGATATTTACCCAAAATACTTGGAATCAGGATTTCAAAGAAATATTAGTGCACAACAGCACTGATATTCACAATAGCCAAGATGTAAAAACAACCCAAGTGTGGATGGATGGATGGATAAAGAATATATGGTATATCCACACGAAGGAATATTATTCAGCCTTTAAAAAAAAAAAGGAAATTCTGCAATATGTGACAACATGGATGAACCCTGAGGACATTATTATTGTTGAAATAAGCCAGTCACAAATACCACATGATTCCATTTATATGAGGCATCTAGAATAGGCATAGCATAGAATCAAAGAGAGAAATGGTGGTAACCAGGGGTTGGGCGGCAGGGAAAGGAGGAAAAAATAGGAAGTTACCAGTAAATGGGCATAAAGTTTCAGTTAGGCAAGATTAATAAATTCTAGAGACCAGCTGTACAAGAGTATACCTATGGTTAACAACTCAGTATTACACACTTAGAAATTTGTTAAGAGGGTGGATCTCATGTTAAGTGTTCACAATAAAATAAAATTTTAAATAAATAAATATAGAGGAAAGCCTTTTCTTACTTCAATGCCTAGCTAAATAAAGACTATCTATTGTTACTCCCTCCTTACCAGCCTCCACTCCCACTCCCCTGCCACCTAAAATGTATGCAAAAACACAAACCAAACAACAAAATCCCAAAGAGTTATTTGACATTTAAAAAATACAATTAGGGGCACTTGGGTTGCTCAGTGGATTAAGCCTCTGCCTTCAGCTCAGGTCATGATCTCAGGGTCCTGGGATCGAGGCCCGAATCGGGCTTTCTGCTAAGCAGGGAGCCTGCTTCCTCCTCTCTCTTTGCCTGCCTCTCTGCCTACCTGTGATCTCTCTCTCTGCCAAATAAATAAACAAAATCTTTAAAAAGAAAATAAAATAAAAAATACAATTAAAATGCCACAATAAAGAAAATCCTCCAAAACAAAAGCATCAGCACTTTTGGCAATTAAGAACCTTGATCTCTTTAATGGCAAAATACTGGTAGCTGAAAGGGGCTATCTGTAAGTGACATTTCAGAGATGACTGATTATAGGAAGTCTGGGGACTTAACCTTAAGGACATACTCCCCTTCCTTACTATCCACTTTGCACACACACCATCTTCTAACATAGCTCGAAGGAGCCCTACAGAAAATGAGAAGAGAAGATGAAAGCACAATGACTAGGAATTGGGGGTGGGGGGTGGAGATGGAGATGGAGAAATAAGGAAGAAAGATGCTAAGAAATATAAAATAGAAAAGGTCACCACTATCAAGGTGGCCTTTCCATGCCTATTTTATTCCTACTTCCCATCATATTTCCTTTTCTTCTCTGTTCTTTCATTTTACCCAACTTCCCCTTCTCATGTCTCTTGCCTCTCTGCCTTTTTCCTGATTATGTGGAATTTCAGGTAGCAAGACAGGTCTGGAAAGGAGGAGTCTAGTCTTGGGCAGGTTTGCCAAATAAAATACAAGACACCCAGTAACATCTGAATTTCAAAAAAGCAAAAATTTTAATAATAAGTATGTTTCACGCAATATTTAGACACACTATGATTTTAAAAATTCGTTTGTTGTTTATCTGAAATTAAACTTAACTGGACATCTTATATTTTTATTTGCTAGATCTGGCAATCCCAGTCTTGGAGCTTTCAGCTACTCAAATTTTAACATGCATACAAATCACAGGAGATTTTGTTAAAATGCAAATTCTGATCCAGTAGGTCTGGAGTAGGACGAGAGCTTCTTTGTTTCTCACAAGCTTTCACATGACAGCTGCAGCTGCCGGCCTGCCGACTGTTCTGTGAGTCCCAAGGATTTAGGATTTAGAATGGCACTGTTCAACAGAAAGATAATGACAGCCATGTATGTAATTTAAAATTTTCTAGTAGCCACCACACTAAGAGAAGTTCAATCAACAGGTGAAATTAGTTTTAATATTTTTTCTTTAACCTAACATACTTAAATATTGTTTCAAACATAATTATTAACGAGATATTTTACCTTCTTTTTCTGCTCTAAGTCTGAAATCTGGTATATTATTTACACTTAAACACATCTCAAGTCGATCTAACCAAAATTTCAAGTGGTCAGTAACCACCTGTGGCTAGGGGTTATTGTACTGGACGGTGCAAATATAAAACATTTCCTCCAGCTGCCAGAGCAATACCTCATGGTCCCATGGCAGCAGCAGCAGCACTGCCTGACCCGTTGCTCCTCAAATTTCTGGTCGGGGAAGGTAGGAAGCCAAGCCCATGAAGATACTGCACTGTGACAATTATGATACTGCTAACACTCAGAAGCCATAGTGGAAGCTCCTCAGTGCTTATCATGTAACAATCCTTCCATGGACATATGCTTCAGTTATATTTTCAGGCATACAAATGAATACTACATTTTTAATTTTAAATCATTTTCATTTTAATATATTTTATGACTCAATAATCCTAAAATTTCAACATAGCAATCTTTCTGTTGTTGACATTTTCTTCCACTTGGTTAAGAATATTTAAGGTAAAATAATTAGTAGCTAGTAGGTTTCGCACATGTATTTTAAAATAGAAGTCACACTTAAGATGTGGTTGTCAGAGAATAGCACATCTTGTGACTTTAGAGGAGAAAAGCAGTGACAAAAATGTTAATGCGTTAACTTGCAGGCTGCAAAGCACTAGGATATCACCTGCCTGGCACTACACCTCCCTGCTTAGATGGCAGAAGGGTCCCTGTCCAGAACTGTGACGAGTCTGACATTTTACCTAACTGATAAGCTAACAAGGTAGCTGCCAGTTTCACGGATGCTGGCAGAAGACACAAGCCTTCAGTGTCAGAGACAAAGAACTTTATTCCTCACCACAGAAGCAAGCAGCATGAGCAACAGCATATTGTGTCAATTTCCCTTGCTCACAGAGCAATCCCACTGGACCGACATGGATGCTTGTACACACAGTGGAGTTCATTTCAGGAGAAACCCTGAGTTTCCGAGGGTATAAGTAAACCTTGCTTTGTAAGAGGAAGACACTATTTCTACCTTTCAAGGCCATTCACTATACGTATATCCTAAAGATTCCAAAACAAAAAGGTTAGTGACTCACGCATAAGATAGGCAGAAAATTCAGAGGGATGTGGAAAATACCCCAATTTTCTTGAGAGAACAGGAGATTGTCCATCCATGCTGCCTTCTTTTCAACTGAAAATACCTTGTGTTTGCTTCATATTCTGATTTACGATATATTACTGTTACCTGAAAATTTGACTATCACAGATCTATCTTCCCAATATCATATGTGACCATATACAATTGTATTATTGTAAGGGAAAAAAATGGCTCTAACTTAATTATAATATTTGCCTGAAGGAATAACTAGCATTTGCCAGACTACAGTCTCTAATCATCTTAATGCTCTCAGACCAAAAGTTACTGTAGTCAAATGTTCACATCAGTCACAATGGTCTTTGCGCGCCGAGTCAAAATCCAAATCCATCCACCTCCTTCAAAGCCCTGCATGATCTGGCCCTTGCTGGTTTCTATTACTTCATTTTATGTCAACCCTTCCCCATACCATGTTCCAGCACACTGGCTTGGATTTTGCTCAACACCCTCCAAATGCTAACTTTTTTGCACCTCAGTAACTATACATACTGTTCCATCTGTAGAGATCACCTCATACCCTCCTAACCCTCCTTGCATTCTGTTCACCCTTATCATAACATAGATCACCTTTGTATGGGACATTTTTCTTTTTACCTATTTACAATGTGTTTCTTCACTGGGAGGTCTGCTCCAAGACAGCAGGGACTGCATCTAACTAGTGGTACACCTAGAGCCTTAGGTTCTGCTGGTCCTAGATGATGCTCAATAAAGTGTATAGGGTAATGAATAAACCTATGAAAAATGTCACATAATTAATTCTCATTTCATCTCACATGGTTGTGACACCCAGGGCTAAATATTTAGGACTAGAAAATCAACTAATATAAGTATTTCATCAAATTCCATATCTTGAAAACACAAATACACAAAATTCAAGTTACATCAGTTCATTAGCAAAATACCAGACTATGTACTTCTTGCTATTGAAGAGGGGTATGACTCTGTTAACGCATGTCAACTTAACTGGGACACAAGGTGCCCAAGTTATTTGGTTAAACATTATTCTGGCTGTGTCTCTGATTGTGTTCCTAAATGAGATTAATATTTGTATCAGTAGACTGAGTAAAACAGATCACCTTCCCCAATATGAGTGGGCCTCATCCAATCCACGAAAGGTCTGAAAAGAATAAAAAAGTGCAGTAAGGGAGACTTCTCTTTCTCTACCTGTCTTGGAGCAAGGAAGTCTTCTCTGGCCTTCAGACTCACTAAGACTGGAATTATACCATTGGCTCTCCTGGGTCTCCAGCTTGGTGACAACAGATACTAGAATTTCTAGTCTCCCTAATTGTGCAAGTCAATTTCTGTAATAAATCATATATAGGATTAATTAGCATTAATTTCATACATCCATACATGGAAATACACACACACACACACACACACACACATACACATTTGGTTTTCTCTGGAGAATCCAGACTAATACAGATGCTTTATTAAGTTCAGAGCCTAATTGCTGCCATGATTTCTACTAATTCTTATCAAATCAGCTTCTGAGTTGATTAGAATCAGGTTAGTAAATGAAACACTTATAAGTGCTTTTGATTTAAATGTTAATTTTTCTTATTTTTGATTCCCCTTTGGCTTTTTGGAACACAAATAATATACCAAATTAGTGGCATATATTTATGTTCTTGGTTCTCAAGCTAAACTGAGACAAGAGTTCTACTCTTTCATAAATTGGTCCACTAGACAAATATTCATTGCCATATGCTACATGCCAGGAATATAAGATGAAAAAGAACCAGTCCTCCCGCCATGAGACTCCTAGTCCAGTGGTGTATAGAAATGTGAGTATAAACTGCTAGGGTAAACATCTTAGGGATGTTTCACATAGCAATCATGTGACCTCCACTGATTCTGGTCACACCTCTACTCCAAGCAACGGTTGAGGGGTAGAGGAAGGCAGTTATATAATAAAGAGACAAGAAATGAGACAAGAGATGACTAACTCTTTGGAAGAGTATGAAGTGGCTTTCCAATTCCTGATTCTACTCTCTCATGAGGTCAGTATGTATCTCTTGCTACTGAAGTCTGTAACTTATCCCAGTGTCCTTCCAGTAACTTGGCTTTTGTTCTTAACACAGCCTGAAATGGGTTTCTGTTAGTTATAGTGCAAAAGAACCTTTATTAGAAGGGTTTGCTAAGTACCAAATTTAGTGTGATAATTAGAGGCATGGACTAGCAAGGAGGGTTTAAGTATTAGGGAAAACCTAACAGATCTAGGTCCTAAGGAAGAAAGGCCTCCAACAATCTCAAAAATGCTCACTAGGAACATGCTGGTCCCACATTCCCCACCTCAAGAGAGACTGAGTTTTAATTCACTGAAGTAAAACTCATATTGAGGATATGTGTTATTTTGATGCTGCCCTGCAGATCAGACCATCATTCATAGTAAGTACAAAATTGATTCTTTGGACAAAAATTAATCAGCATACTTAGTTTCAAAGACAGCACTGTTATGTAACTACCAGCTACAAATCCAAGATGTCTGCTAAATAGTTAAAGTTAAGTTTGGAAATTTTAACTTAAAACCTGTCTGAGTAAATTTTAATATCATTGGAAATTTTAACTTAAAAAAACCTGTCCAAGTAAATTTTAAACACTGGTAGGCAGATGTACATTCCATACTATGAAAAATGATACTCAGAGCAGGGTTCTGTTTTTAAATGGTTATGTTCTAAGATCCTCAACTCATTTGCTTCCACAGACATGCTGAGTCTACAACTACACATGGAACAAGTTCCTATTTATTTATTTATTTTTAAAAGACTTTATTTATTTATTTATTTGACAGACAGAGATCACAAGCAGGCAGAGACGCAGGCAGAGAGAGAGAATAGAAAGCAGGCTCCCTGCTGAACAGAGAGCCCGATGCAGGGCTGGATCCCAGGACACTGGGATCATGACCTGAGCTGAAGGCAGAGGCTGTAACCCACTGAGCCACCCAGGCGCCCCACAAGTTCCTATTTAAAAAAACTTAAAGACTGGCTGAATGATGATTACACATCAGGCAAATTAGAAGAAAACCAAATCAAAATGTGTAGTAGAGGCCAGGACACCACCCCAGGTATGGCACCCCACAACCGTGGGGAACTCAAACCCAGAGCTTCTTCCTGAGTACTGAAGAGTTTGAATTCCACATTGGACATCTTAACCTTAAAACATGTACTTGAGAGATGAGCTCCCAAAACATCCAATTTTGAAAACCAGCGGGGTTCATGTTCAAAACCCACAAGATAATAGTGATCTAAGAAATGCCCCTAGAAGGACTCTTTCGCTCAGATCACTCATCCCAGGGCCCGGCTCAGAGGCAGCTGATCACATCCAGACTTACAGTGAGGGAAGTTCACCTGCTTATATTAAAACCTTGACCTAAGGGATAGGCATCTAATTTACATGTTTTTACATGCATTTTTTACATGCATCTAATTACATATGTATATTTCTATATATTTGTTGCATCTAATTTACATGTTTTACATGCATCTAATTACATATGTATATTTCTATATATTTGTTGTTGGAAGGTGATTATGATGAATAAATGGATAAAGAAATTATATTTATATGGAATATTATACATAATGGAATATTATTCAGCCATAAAAAAGAACGAAATCTTTCAATTTGCAACAACAGGGATGGACCTCAAGGGCATTAAGCGAAATGAAATATATAAGAGAAAGACAAATACCATATAATCTCTCTTTTATGTGGAATGTAAAAAACAAAACAAAACAACCAAGCTCATAGATACAGAGAACAGACTGATGGTTACCAGGGGCACAGGATAGTGGTTACCAGGATAGTGGAGGATGGGAAAAATGGGTAAACTGGGTTTTTCTGTTTTTGTTTTTTTGAGTTTAAATAAATTGAATAAACATTCCTTAAAAAATGAAAAATGAGGGTGCCTGGGTGGCTCAGTCAGTTAAGTACCTGCCTGCGGCTCAGGTCCTGATCCCAGCATCCTGGGATCGAGTCCCGCATCAGGCTCCCCTCTCAGCGGAGAACCTGCTTCTCCCTCTCCCTCTGCCTGCTGCTCTACCTACTTGTGCGCATGCTCTCTCTCTCTCTCTCTCTCTGTCAAATAAATAAATAAATAAAATTTTAAGAAAAGGAAAAACTACCATATCTATGAAATGGTTGCAGATTCATTCATTTGGGTTATCTTAATAATCAGTAATGACCGTTAGGACCAATAGTGAAATCAGTGGAAAAATTACTCCTGTCCTTTTTATACCTATATAAACCCAGAACACATGTCTTTTCTTCCTCTCTTCCTCTAGTTCCTCACTCCTTTTTTCTTCTTCTTTTTTCTTTTAATTTATGAAGACCTTTCTTTTTTCTTAGGGGGGTGGGGGGACTCTGAGAAATAAAACAAGGCGTAAGACAAGTGGCGACCAAAACACCCCCTTCTTTACCGTTAAAGGCCAAGAAGGCAGACAAAGCTTAGTGCAGAAACAAAATGTATTGTAACCAAACCCCGTCTCACAGAAGATGGACATGACTGTCATCATGGCAGCATAGGCTCTCAAGAAGGAAGAAAGGCCTATCACAGAAGAAATGGGAAAGGTATACTCCATGAGGAAGGCTGGGTCTCAAAAAGGGAAAAAAAGCTGAACATACCTAGACTATTTTTCCTAATTTACCACAGATGTCACCCTTAGCTGGCACAGAATAGGTAACCTGGCAGAGAAATAAGGAGTTATACTAATTTAACTCCTTCTACTCAGAAGGAAATACTAGAAAAGGGAAACACTTGTTCTCCTTCTTATCCCTACTTCCCCAACATTTCAAGAACTACCAAACACAATTCTTTCATAAGAAAGTGTCTGTCAGTTTTCATGTACCTCTAACAATCTATAGATATGTTACAACTTATAATAAGAATAAGGTAATATTAAGAATGTTTCCTTTACCTTTCCTGATACTTTGCTGGCTAGAAAATTATTTTCATTAATTCTGTGCCTTATTTACTTAACATTCATTACAATTTTTTCTAAATTCCTTAAAAATCAAGATTTTGCTTTTATAACTAATCTGGAAATGAACAAACATGTTCTGGTTAAGTAAGTTACCTTCTTTAAGTTTTAATTTCCTCTCTGTAAAATGGTGCTAAAAATAGCACCTACCACACAGGTGTTGTTTTGAAGACTAAAAAAAAATTGGGCATGTGAAGTCCTATGCCTGGCACCTAAACAGCTTTCAAAACCTATTACAGATGGTGGTACTGGTGATGTCAGTGATGTTGCTCTTTCCATCATGATCTACATCCAAATTATATTGGGAATTTTATGACATCTCTTCATCTCCAAAGACCAGTGCTATTGTGTCAGTTCCCTCCTTGGATAAACCAAGTCTTCTCTTGCCCCTTCATAGTGCCCTTCCAGAGCAGGCACAGTGATATTTTAAAAATGTAGATCAGATCAGGGCTCCCAGGTGGCTCAGTCAATTAAGCATGTAACTCTTGATTTTGGTTCAGGTCATGAACTGAAGGTCATGAGATCAAGCCCTGCAATGGACTCCCAGCTCAGCAGGGGAATATGCTTCTCTCCCACTCTCTCCCTGTTCCTTTGTCCTTCCCGCTGCTCCCTGCTGCAGGCTCTGCGCATGTGCTCCCTCTCTAAAATAAATAAATAAATCTTTTAAAAAAAATGTAGATCAGATCTTGTCACTCTCTTACTTGAAGCTCTCCAATGGCTCGCTTCTCATCACAGTCAGAATAAAGTGCAAACTCCTCATCCTGGCCTACAAGTTGGACCTGGTCCTGTCCAAGTCTCTAACTTTACCTTCCTCTATTATCTTGTTGACTTGCTATGCTTCAGCCACGGCAGCCTTCTTTTTTTCCCCTCTATTTCCTAAACCCAATTCTTGTTTAGGGCCTTTTTACGAAATTTAGACCCAAGGTCAAAGAAAATTCCTTCCCATTTCAGGCCTCAAATTCAGTAATAAATGCTTTATCAGGAAATGAAAAACTCGAAGCTCCAAAAACAAAAATGAGATCCTTTTTTTTTTTCCTTTTCTTAGCCAGAGTAATCAAAATCCTTCATTCATAACACAGTCTAACCATTGGTTTTTGCCTTTTTGTTTTTATAATAATATGATAATTAAACTCACTACCTAAAATAAACCATAACCCAACATCCAACTATATGATCCTCACTTCCCCCTCCCACCTCTCATCACTATTATCATCTTGAATACAGGACACAGAAGACCTGAATTGCACTATCAACCACTATGGGCTAATTAACACTTATAAAACACTTATTCTTCCCAATATCAGCAGAAGATATTTTCTTTTCGAGTGTACATGGAACATACATCATGTATGACTATATTCTGGGGTATAAAGCAAACCTCAAAAGAATTTTTTTTAAGTAAAAGAAAATGTCTGTTCTTAGATCATAATGGAATTAAACTAGAAATGAGCAACACAGATATTTAGAAAGTCCCCAAATATTTGGAAATTAAGAAACATAATTTTAAATAATCCATTGCTCTAAGGAGTAGTTAGTATATGTTTTGAATTAAATGAAAATTAGAATATAACAGGGGCACCTGGGTAGCTCAGTTGGTTAAGAATATGACTTTGGCTGAAGTCATGATCTCAGGATTCTAGGATCCTAGGATCCTAGGATCAGACATGTGCTGGGCTCCCTGCTCAGCAGGGAGTATGCCTGTCCCTCTCATCCTGCCTCTCCTCTTGCTCCAGCTCCTCTCTCTCTTTCAAATGAATGAATAAAATCTACAAAACAAAACAAAAGAAAACAAAACAAAAAACTAGACTATAACATACGAAAACTCCTGGCATGCAGTTCAAGCAGTGCTTAGATATTTATACCATTAAATATCCAGAAAAGAACAAAAGTCTCAAATCAATGACCTAAGCTTTCACTTTGAAAACCTGGACCAAAAAGAGCAAATTTAAATCCAAAGCAAGCAGAAGAAAGTAAATAATACATAAAAGAACAGAAATCAATAAAATTGAAAACTGAGAAATTGAGAAAATCAGTTAAGGCAAAAGCTGGTTCTTTGAACATATCAACAAGATTAATAAATTTCTAGCTGACCAAGAAAAAGAGAGGGAAGACACAACTTACCAGTATCAGGAATGGAAGATGAGACATCACTATGAATCCACAGATATTAAAAGGATTATAAAGGAATATTACCAATAACTTTACGGCCATACATTTGACAACTTAGACAAAATGGACACTTTCCTTGAAAGGTACATGTTACCAAAACTCACTCAGAATAAATAACCTGAATAGTATTACATTTCCTAATGAAACTGAATTCATAGTTAAAAACCTCCCAATAGCATATATAAGCATTCATATATTCACACATAACAGAAAGTCTGAACAACTTTATGAAGCAATTATTAAAACTCAGAAGAGGGGCACCTTGGTGGCTCAGCTGGTTAAGGATCCAACTCTTGATTTGGGCTCAAGTAATGATGTCATGGTTGTGAGATCAAGTCCTGTGTCAGGCTTTGCACCAGGTCTGGAGCCTGCTTAAGATTCTCTCTCCCTATCCCTCTGCCTCTCTCTCTCTAAAATAAATTTAAAAATCTTTTAAAAATACCTTCCAAAAAACACTATAGTAGCACAGTTATTCTAAATTCTGTCCCTAAGCAATACAGCTGAGTCCTTCCTTATCCCTTACTATAGGTAATTCAGTAATTCATTTCTCCCTATCCTGTTCAGAAATATCTTCCTTTCCCAAGTTCATGAAGATATTCATCTTTGTTTCTATCAAGAAATTCAAATTTTTGTTGTTGACATGTAGGTCCTCTATCTGTCTGGAGTTGATTTTGTTTCTAGCCTGACATGGTGACCCAATTTCCTCTGAGTAACCAGATTTTGCACAGCTCCATCAGTCTTCCCTTTATACACTGATCTGACATCTAACTCTGCTATTTAAGAATATTCTACATTCATGAATCTCTTGTGGGACTCTCTGTTCTATTCATTGGTCAATTTACCTACTTCTGTACTAAAACTATCTTATGTAGCTTCATAGAAATTTCTCCTATCTGGTAGGGGCAGGTCTTCAGAAGTGTTCTGACTACTCCTGGTTCTTTACTCCTCCAGCTTCAGTCTCATGGTTCGCTGCAACCCTTCCCTTGCAATCACTCTCAACTCCCTTGCCCTTCCTCCATCACATTGACTTGCCTAGATTCTACTGCCAGCTCTGTTAAAATCAACTCTCCACCTATTAAGTCATTATACTGAATGGATCTGAAGAATGCACAAAACCATGCTGACTGATGTAACTTTCTAACTACAGTGTCAAAATGGGCCCTCAGAACTGTTCAACATTTCTATATTGTCTTGTCAGACTATGCTCCCGAACTTTTAGATTAGGAGGCAAAGGTCATAAATTGAAACCTATTCCCCGTGATGTCACTAGTAGTTGGAGCCTTTGGGAGATGATTAGGTCAGAAGGGTGCAGTTCTCATGAATGAAATTAGGGCCCTTCTAAAAGGACCCCAATATGTCAGTTGTATTTCAATAAAACTGGAAAAACAAACAAACGAACAAACAAATAAAACAGAACCCCCAAAGAGCTGCCTTGGCCCTTCTACTTGAGCTTATAGCAAAGACAGATGTCAAAGAAACAAGAAGCAAGCACTTACCGGATACCAAATCCTGCTGGCTCAACCATTTATCTTATCTACCCACTTTTTTCCCACCTGACAATCTAAGCCATCATTATATATCTCAACTGGAGTACTGTAACACCCTCTCAACTGGCCTCACAGATTCATCTCTTATTCTCCTCACAAAAGCCAGAACAATCCTATAGAAATAATAAGTCCTATCTTGTTACTACCCTGCTCAAAACTTTCCAGTGGCATTCAGTCACACAAAGAGCAAACAAAACCTTTATCATGATGTTTCCCTGTGCACCTCTCAGACCTCATCTAGTGCCACACTGGTCCTCACTCAGAGCTTCCCCCCTCCCTGATCCTTCAGTTCTGGAAAAGTGCCAGCCCATTCTACTTACTGAGAATCCTTCTTCCTGAAAGCTCTACCCCATAAACTTGTCTAACTGGCTCTCTCTCTTTAGGATCTCTGCTCAAATGTAATCTCCACAGAGATGGCTTCTAAAACCACCCTATTCCAGATTAGCCACGCCCATCCCCAAATCACTGCCACCTAAACCAATTTTATATTCTCTATAACCCTTATCAGTATTTAAAACGTTCCTGTTTATTTTTAAATAACACATATTTTTTCTGCCGTCTTGCACCTAGAATATAAAAACAGACCTCTTTACTCTCCTTTAACTACTGTAACCCCTGAGCCTTGAACAACCCCTGGCACGAAGAAAACATTATTTAAAAATAGTTGTATAATGACCCAAATCCCAGAAATCTCTCAAATCTATTTCATTCTACAGGAGAAACCTCAGTTTAAAAAGTTAAATGAATCGCCCGAGGTCGCACAACCACCCGTTAAGTGGAAGCTTTGGTTTTAGGTTTGGTCTATCTCTAATTACTACAACATATCCCCTCAGTAATTTTTTTTTTTTTTCATTTTACGATTCAGCTCGTGGGTAAGGTTTAAGGTTCAGACTACAAGCAGAAGTGCACCACTCTATCACACACCACCTCTCCTCATTCCGACCTAGCACCACTAAGCCCCGCCCATGTGGGTTTGCCAAGAGCGCCTGCGCCTGGATCGAATCTCATGCAAAGAGTTCTGGGACTGGTAGTCCACATTCCTTCTGTCTCTAGTATTGACATAAAACGAAATAAACAACAATGCAAGTTAGGTAACACTGAGTTTCACACCAACGAAATAAGACGCAGATTCTAGAAAGTGGCGCAAACTTGTCGTTTTCAAACAAGGGTGTGGGTTTCAAACAAGGGTTTCGGACCAGGCGCTGCGCAGACACCTGCATGGGTCCTTGGCTGGGTGGAGCTTGTTCGCAGTGGCTTGTGACTCCTTCCTGCTCTGCTTCTCTCTTTTGCTCAGGCCCGTGGCGCCGGCAGGATGGGTGAGCTGTTGGGGTCGGGCTGAGGGCACCACAAGCCGAATTCGGGGGCTCGGGGACGGGCGGGTGGATAGGAACCCAGCGGTGAGGACGCCGCCCCGGGGAGGCCCGATGGGGAAGGTCAGGGAAGAGCCTCTGTCGCAGGCACGTGGCCCGGTGCGGAAGGGGCCCGTGCGGCGCCGAGGCCGCGGAGCTCGCCTTATCAGGGACATTGGGTGGCAGTGCTGCCCAGGAGCGTTGAGGAGGAGGCTGCTTCCTTTGGGAAAATGCATCTGATGGATCGCTTGTGTCAACGTCTTTTTTGGTTTGAGGGAAACTTGGAGGTTTGGGCCATGTGCTAAGGTGTGAAGACAGAGCCTATCGGCTTGTAGTTCAGGTGAGGCTAGGGTCTTAAAAGATATAAGATATGTCTGGGGTGTCTACGGAGGCACTAAGGGATTTTGACTTTTAGGCAAGTGTCGCGGCCTCCGTACTGCCAGGAAGCTCCGCAGCCACCGACGAGATCAGAAGTGGCATGATAAACAGTACAAGAAAGCCCATTTGGGCACAGCCCTGAAGGCCAACCCGTTTGGAGGCGCTTCCCATGCAAAAGGAATTGTGCTGGAAAAAGTGTAAGTGGAAGGCCACTGTTTCTTCGAGGTTTATTTCACTATGGTAACTCAAATACATTGGAAGAGGCGGTAATGTAAATTCTAGGTCTTTCTGTAGTAGTGTTTGAAAGTTGGTAACGTGAGGGTTTGGGGGTTAGGTAACTAAGGTTTTTAATGTCTTAATGTTAGCTTGTAATGAATTTGGGGATGCATTGAGGGCAGGAAAGGTGACCTTAATGAAATAAGGGACATTGTAAGCCTGAAAATGTATGGGAAATGTTCTAAGCAATTGGCACCGTCAACTGTTTAACCTTTGAAATCAATCGCATCTTTCTATCTGGGAAAACTAAGATAAAGAGAAGTTTCTTGCCTAAGGTTAGAAATTTTTAAGGCTCCAGTCAGCAGTCAGGATTTGAATCTAAGCTTTCTAGCTCCATTTCTTGATACATATTTTTTTACAGCTGGTAAAGGGGCCAGATGTGTTCCCTGTTGTGGCAGACTGAGGAAAAGCTTGGTTGATAACACATGACTTTGCCAATTTAGGATTAGACTGAAAAGGCTGAAACAGTGTAATTTCTAATAAATGGTTTATGCCTAACTAAAAGGTATTTCTTCTCAAGAAGGTGGCTCACTGTGTTGTGTCATTTATGTTTTAGAGGGGTTGAAGCCAAGCAGCCAAATTCTGCCATCAGGAAGTGTGTCAGGGTCCAGCTGATTAAGAATGGCAAGAAAATCACAGCCTTTGTACCCAATGATGGTTGTTTGAATTTTATTGAGGTAAGTGTCTCTTGTTTCTGTTCCTGAGATGGGTTTTCCTGGTTTTTATACAATGAATGGGTATTTTTAGTGATCACCAATGACAGCAGAAGTAAATTGTTGATTTTATTCCAGGAAAATGATGAAGTTCTGGTTGCTGGATTTGGTCGCAAAGGTCATGCTGTCGGTGACATTCCTGGAGTTCGCTTTAAGGTTGTCAAAGTAGCCAATGTCTCTCTTTTGGCCTTGTACAAAGGCAAGAAGGAAAGACCAAGGTCATAAATTTTGATTGTAAAAATGTGATAATAAATTTTCATAAGCCAGAAGTATGTTTTGTGTCTTATTTTTCTTACTGCAGAGATGCAGTATATGCCTTGACATTTTAAGAGACTGGGAATATGAATTCAGAATTCTCTAGAGTAAATGAGATTCATAGTTATTCTCTTCTGTGAAATAAAGAAAATAGTAAGTAATCTGGAATAGATGCAGGATAGAAGGCTTTAAATAAACTCACTGCATTTAAAGCAGGAATCATGTTGGGAAACCATGGCTGGGATCAATCTCCCTGGGGATCCAGTATGACAGATAGCACCCTCAAGTTGCTTTTGCTTTGGTATTTGAGTAAAGGTTCACAATTCATGTTGTAATTCTGTGTTTATGACAACAAGAAAGGCACTGGGTGATTGAGTAGATAGGAGTTAATGGAAGTGTACAACCTGGCAAATTAAGACCCAGGAGAAAAACTTGTTTAAGAGCAAGGGTGTTAAGCTATAGAAAGATTACCTAAATGCTCTTTATCCTGACCTTCTCATTAACTGATTTTTGACCTTGAGGTTTATTTCAAGGCACAAATTATCCGTAATTAGAGTTAGAAACAGTGGAGAAGGGTTGTAGCTTGATAATTGTTGGGTGTTAGATACATGGGGTTTGCTCATAAGTCATTTTTATTTTTTTTTCCAGTAGTTAACATACAGTGTTAAATTAGTTTGAAGTGCACAACGTACTGGTTCAACAATTCCATATATTACCTGTTGCTCCTGACAAGTGGACTCCTTAATTTCCACTTAACTTTACCCTTCCCCTGTCTACCTCCCCTCTGGTAGCCATCAGTTTGTTCTCTAAAGTTAAGAATCTTTTTTGGTATTGTCTGCAAATTGTTTCAGAATTTCCATAGGAGGGGCACCTGGGTGGCTCAGTGGCTTAAAGCCTCTGCCTTCGGCGCAGGTCATGATCCCAGGGTCCTGGGATTGAGCCCCGCATTGGGCTCTCTGTTCAGCGGGGAGCCTGCTTCCCCCTCTCTCTCTGCCTGCTTCTCTGACTACTTGTAATCTCTGTCTGTCAAATAAATAAAATCTTTTAAAAAAAAATTTCCATAGGAGAAAAATGGTAAAATCTCATGTCCAAAATGAAATTTAGTGTCTTTCTTGAAAGTGATCAGAGGAACTGCTATTGGCAGCATTAATAAATGTGAGTTACTTTCTCTTTGATCAAAGCCTAGTGTTAGGTTATGTTTAGGATCTTGGAAAATGGAAATTTTGGGGGGTCCCTGGGTGGCTCAGTGGGTAAAAGCCTCTGCTTTTAGCTCCGGTCATGATCTCAGGGTCCTGGGATTGAGCCCTGTGTGGGCTCTCTGCTTAGTGAGGAGCCTGCTTCCTCCTCTCTCTCTGCCTACTTGTGATCTCTGTCTGTGAAATAAATACATAAAATCTTTTAAAAAAAGAAAATGGAAACTTTCTGGCTTATCATTTCCCATGAGGTCAAGACCATGATCCTTTCCACAGTCCAGATCTCTGTTTTGTCTAGTACCTGGTCCAGCAATATTGACTTTTCCCTTGCTCAAACTTGCATTCCCTATGCAATTTCAGGAGGTTTCTCATGCCACCTGCTGCTTCCATCTCAGACCTCACTGATCCCCAAATGTGGCACACCACTTGTATTTATACTTCCCACAAATGATTGTTTTGATTTGTCTTTCCACAAGGATAGAGAGGCTGTTTGTTGTTTTTGTTTTTTTTGTTAATTTAAATTTTTTTATAAACATAATGTATTATTAGCCCCAGGTTTACACACTTCACAGCATTCACCATAGCACATACCCTCCCCAATGTCCATAACCCCACCACCCACTCCCCCTGCTTCAGTTTGTTTTGTGACATTAAGAGTCTCTTAGGGCTTGTCTCCCTCCCGATCCCTTGTTTCATTATTTCTTTTCCTACCCTCAGCATTGCATTTTGAGTGGCTGTTTTTTTAACCGAAACACCAAAGTTTGACTACAACATTGTATATATAAATTTGAGAGGTACATGTTAATTTGATACATTTATATGTGGTAATAAGATGGGCTGTTCTTGGTTTCTATTCCAGGGCTTACTGCTGTATGTAGTTGCACAGATATTGGTTAAGTCATTCTCAAGGCTGACTAGATGCTTTTGGGTGGACATAACTGACCCAACCCAGTATATCTCTGGGGCTCAAACCACCCCCCAGGCCTGAACCGCAAGAGGCCCCCAAGGGCCACAAGATTCCATACCTGGGGATCAGCACTGAGTCAGCTGCAGTCCAGAGAGCTAGGAGGTGCTGCCTCGCCATGCAGTGTGGAGAAGGCTTGGATAGGGCTGAAGGATGGGGTGGCACCAACACCCACTCACCCCTCTCCAGTACGTCTTGTTTCCAGCCCTGTTGAAACCTCAGCCAAACCTGTAGAGAACATACCTAGGCGTTAAGATACCTGTGAGAGTGGTTTGCACTTTTATGCTGGGTGCACCCTGGATGCTTGTCCTGTAGTTAAGTGACTGACAGACTGACACAAATTTACCTGAGACTGCTCTAACCCCTATGTTTTGTTTATAAGATTTTATTTATTTGTCAGAGCAAGCACAAGCAGGCAGAGGGAGAAGCAGGCTCCCTGCTGAGCAGGGAGCCAGACGTGGGGCTTGATTCCAGGACCCTAGTATGACTTGAGTCAAAGGCAGATGCTTAACCGACTCAGCCACCCAGGTGTCCCTAACGCCAGTTTTTGAAACAAATCTGCCTTCTCATGGCTCATTCTGTCTCCTGTGTATTCCTCTCACTCATCCCCCACCGCTTATGGACAGATGCTATCCCTTCTTAGTTCCAGCATGAAGTGTGTGCCCAGTCCTAAGCTGTGCCCAACTACACATGGATGCTGTAGGGTCAGAGAAAATAGTCACTTGGGTGCAAAATTCAAACAAAATCCCAGCAGATTTTTTTTTCCCTATAGAAAGAAAAGCTGGGGCATCTGAGTGGCTCAGTCATTAAGTATCTGCCTCTGGCTCAGGTCACGATCCCAGTGTCCTCCGATAAAGCCCAGGTCCTCTGGCTCCCTGCTCTGCAGGGAGTCTGCTGCTCCCTCTCCCTCTGCCCCTCCCCCCTGCTCATGTGCTCTCTTGCTCTCAAATAAAATCTTTGAGAAAAAAAGAAATAGAAAAGATAGTCGTAAAATTTATGTGAAAAGGCAAAGGAACTAGAATCGTTAATACTGAAAATGAATAAAGGGTGGAGGAATCACAAAACTTGGTTTTAAGACTTAATTTGTAGATACAGTAATCAGGAGGGTGTGGTATTAAAGGAGGGCAGACACAGATCAATAAAATAGAATCCATGAATAGACTTTACAGATAAGACCAAGACCAAGTGATTTTTGACAGACACAAAAGCAATCCAATGGAGGAAGCATCATTTTTACAATAAATAGTACCGGCTTTCATCTGCAAAAAAAAGAATGGCTCTCAACCTAAATCTCACATCTTATACAGAAATTAATTCAAAACGAATCATAGTATCTGAATAAAATGTAAAGCTATAAAACTTGAAGAAAAGAGATCTTTTTTTTTTTAAAGATTTTATTTATTTATTTGACAGAGATCACAAGTAGGCAGAGAGAGGAGGAAGCAGGTGGTCTGCAGAGCCGAGAGCCTGATGCAGGGCTTGATCCCAGGACCCTGGGATCATGACCTGAGCCGATGGCAGAGGTTTTAACCCACTGAGCCACCCAGGTGCCCCGAGAAAACAGTATCTTCATGACTTACAGTTAGGTGAAGAACTTTTAGACAATACATCAAAAGTACCTTCCACAAAAAAAAAAAAAAAAAAATTGGACTTTTTAAAAATTTTACTCTGAAAGATCTTATTAAGAGGATGAAAATGCAAACCACAGACTAGACAAAAATATTTGCAAGTCACATATCCAACAACAGACTTATACCAAAAGTACATAAAGAACTTTCTAATCTCAAAAGTAAGGAAACAAATGATCCTCTTCCAAAATACATGACTTTCCTTCATTTCATTCTAGGAAGATGTATGGTGGCAGGATTTGGTGGTCATAATGGCCATGCTGTGGATAACACTCCTGGAGTCTGTTTCAAGGTTGTCCAAGTAGCTAACATTTCTTTATTGGCTTTAGCACAGTCAAGAAAAGAGGCCAAGACCATAAATTACCATATCACTATAAAATTTTCACTAACAGTGGCTTGTATAATCTTTATTTTAGCCTCTAAGATCTGTTTAAATGGATCATTCAAGTATTAGCTCACATTTCTTTGGACATTATAGTGGGGGGGGGTTGTCTTGGCATATTGTACTGAGCATTCTTAGTTTCTAGCACAATTCCTGGCCATATTATTTGGTAAACTAAAGTTATTATGTCTGTTAATATGTGAGGGAGATAAGTGGATTTTAAACCTTATTATCATGAAAACATGACCACAGGGGTTCTAGACCAAAACATTAAAACATTAAATTTTGTGAGCATAAATTGTCCCATAGAAGAAAGTCATCATTAGAGTATCACATTTGAAGGGACCCCTGAGCCACAGATAACTAACATTTCCAAATCTGTACATGCACAGTCGCCATCTCATTGAGGTTGTCACTCAAGCCTTTAATATGTGGTGTGTATCTTCAAAAAAGAGGGGCCCCTTACACCCAGCCCCTTGGACCTTTAGTCAGACATAATGAGCATCTAGATCTCTTCCTTTAACACATTCTGCTTCCCAGACAACCTGAAGCTTTCAAATAGCAATTCAAGTGCCAAGGAGAGTTGCTCTCCCAGGAGAGAGAAGAAATCATGGCCTCGAATCACCCCTTCACAGCTTACAGAGAAGTACTTACTTCTCAGTGAGCTGCTTGATTGCTTGTGATAATAAGTTATTGACATGAATTCTGTTCTTTAATCTACTCACAATGAGTTGTTTTTGCTTCTTTTTTTTAAGTCTAGCTTTCTAAAATCTCTTTTGCGGTGTTTCATTAGAAACAGAACAAGGGGTCAAGTTACTTGTCTGGGCTAAAAGAGTAGGTAGGACATATTGAACATACCCAAATTTTCAAGTAAGTTTAGATGCTAATGAAAATATTATGCTTCCTTACCCCTATTACCAATCAGCTAATGTTTAAATCTGTACAATAGTGGGCAAAGGAAGCCACATTTTAAATGTTTCAATCATAGCTGAGAACAGTTGAGAGAAACATTACTTGTTGAAACATGTTTTGTCCATTAACACCTGCTTTGGAAACAGTGATACAAAATAGACTGTTTTGTCATACCATTTTTCCCCATCAGCTTTGTGAATTTATCCAGGATTCTTAGAAGCCTTTAAACTTTTTTTCTATATAGTTTGACAGCTTCAGGTGCTGTTTTGTGTACATTTACAGGTAAGTAGGACCACTTTCCCCCTCTTCAAGTTCCCAGAAGTTTCCATTTTTTCCCCAACCCTTTTAATTCTTTTTTTTTTTTTAAGATTTTTTATTTATCTATTTGACAGATAGAGATCACACAAGCAGGCATAGAGGCAGGCAGAGAGCGGGGAGGGGAGAAGCAGGCTCCCTGCCAAGCAGACAGCCCGATGTGGGACTCGATCCCAGGACGCTAGGATCATGACCCGAGCCGAAGGCAGCGGCTTAACCCACTGAACCACCCAGGCGTCATAATTGATTTTGTCCCTTCAGTATTTTATACATTTTTAAATGTTTATAATTAGGTAGGGTTTTTTTTTTTTTTTCTGTCACTATACTCTTCTTTTTCTTGCCCATGACATAAATGCATGCATGTGTGCCTGCGTGTGTGTGTGTGTGTGTGTGTGTGTGTGTGTGTGTAATAGAAGAAAGCCGTTGTGGATGCAATTTATTGACCAAGATTCTTGATCTAGGATTTGTCTCATAGATTTTAAAGGGTCTAGATACCTCCTGCAACCATATGCAGAATTTACTTTTTTTATTTTTTTAAGAGAGAATGCGTGCATGTGCATGCGTGGGTTGGATGAGGAGGGACAGAGGGAGAAGGAGAGAGAGAATCTTTTTTTTTTTTTAAACATTTTATTTATTTATTTATTAAAAAAGATTTTATTTATTTATTTGACAGATACAGATCACAAGTAGGCAGAGAGGCAGGCAGAGAGAGAGGAGGAAGCAGGTTCCCTGCTGAGCAGAGAGCCCGATGTGGGGCTCGATCCCAGGACCTTGGGATCATGACCTGAGCTGAAGGCAGAGGCTCAAACCCACTGAGCCACCCAGGTGCCTCAAGAGAGAGAATCTTAAGCAGGCTCCACTGTGACATCATGAGCTGAGTCGAAATCAAGAGTAGGATGCTTAACCAGCTCAGCACCCAGGTACCCCATGTATGCAGAATTTTCTGAAATATATCACCAATGTTTGTGTGTATGCATACACACACCCACATATATCACACAGACACACATTTTTCTGAAAATAGGTTCTGTACATTTTCAGACTTATAAAGGGTTCCTTCACAAGAAACCAGGTATTGTTTAAATCTACACAGCAGTGAGCAGATTTAGTCACATATTACATAACTGTCTACTTTAATCACAGTTGAGAACAGTCACAAGAAGTTGTCTATGGTTTGACATCATTTATGAAATGTCTCCAGGCTGTAGTACATATTTACTGTAGAACCTGCAAAATATACAGTTCACATTCTGTTTTGATGGTACCAGCTGACCTAATTATGCAACAGTGGGCCATTTTTTTTGAGGTCTTCTTAAAACACACTTTTTTAATTTAAATTCCCTTAGTCAACATATAGTACATCATTAGTTTCAGATGTAGTGTTCAATAATTTATCAATTGCATATAACATTCAGTGCTCATCACATCATGTGCCCTCTCTAATGCCCATCACCCAATTAACTCATCCCCCCCAAATCTCCCTTCCAGCAAACCTCAGTTTGTTTCCCAGAGTTAAGAGTCTCTCATGGTTTTTCTCCCTTTCTGATGACTTCCCATTCAGTTTTCCCTCTCTTCCTATATGATCCTCTGTGCTGTTTCTTATATTCCATTTATGAGTAAAACCATATGATTTTCTTTCTCTGATTGACTTTTTCACTTAGCATGATACCCTCCAGTTCCATCCATGTCATTGTCAATGGTAAGTATTCATTCTTTCTGATGGCTGAGTAATACTCCATTGTGTGTATATATCTTCTTTTTTTTTTAAGATTTTATTAATTTATTTGACAGATGGAGATCACAGAGAAGCAGGCAGAGAGAGAGGAGGAAGCAGGCTCCCTGCTGAGCAGAGAGCCCGATGTGGGGCTCGATCCCAGGACCCTGGGATCATGCTCTGAGCTGAAGGCAGAGGCTTTAATCCACTGAGCCACCCAGGTGCCCCGTGTATATATCTTCTTTATCCATTCTTCTTTTGATGGACATCTTGGCTGTTTCCACAGTTTGGCTATTGTGGACATTGCTGCTATGAACTTTGGGGTGCAGGTGCCCCTTCAGATCATTACATTTGGATCTTTGGGGTAAATACCTAGTAGTGCAATTGCTGGGTCATTGGTTAGCTCTATTTTTATCTTCTTGAGGAACCTCCATACTGTTTTCCAGAGTGGCTGCACCAGCTTGCATTCCCACCAACAGTGTAAGAGGCTTCAATGGTGGGCCATTTTAGAGGGAAGTTCCCCAATGTCACTGGCAAAGGCAAAATCCGAAAGAGGGTGCAAAGCTCTACCTCAGGAGAAGCAGCAGAGGACAAGAACCCAAAGATGTTTTAACATCTAAGACTGATGTAAAACTTGTCAGAATAGATCAAATGAAAAATATTTAGTATGCACCTATAAAAACAGATGACATAATGTCTGCAATGTTCTTTAAAATATTTATGAAAATGTAAAGTTAAGGTTAAATGAAGCAAATATGTCAAAAATCTTGGTAATTACAGATTCTGATTCTGATGTATGTGAGGGTTCATTATATTATTTACTTTTGAGTACACATAAAATTTTCCATAATATTTTTTAAAATTACACACATATCCTAATTGTTTAACTCTATGCTTTCTGGTTGTAAAGAACCAATAGATGGGCAGGCAGCTCTGATACTAAAAAAACAGAGATTTGGGGCAATAAAATGGACAGTAAAGAAGCTGAAAAACTAACTGTAGCAGCACTGAGAAATGCACAGATATGGGGAAGAAACAAAGCTGAGGATCCATGCAAATTTTACCAAGACATGAAGAGAAAAATGATCAATTCCGTACTAAAAGCAAAGGAAAATAAAACTATTTTCAAAGATTTTAGGAAATGGTAACATACAGACTACTGCTGTGAATATAAATCCCTATAGTCTTACTGGTGAACAATTTAGCGACAAGAATCAGAAGTCTAAAGACACTCCATATGCTTTGATCTGTTCATTCCCTTTGTAATAGTATAACCTAAAGAAACCAAATGTGAGCAACTGTTTCTGCATACATTTCTCATTGCATTACATTCTGAAAGCTCTCTGAGAGGGGGACTATGTCTACCTATGGACCACTATCTTCCTAGCACAGGTCCTGACCATGTACGAGGTTGAGTGCTCAATGAATGTATAATAATTAAACAGTGAAGAATTAGAAACACGCTAAAAGTCCAACAATAGGAGAACTAGTTGGGACATTTTGATATAGAAGATTACTAGTCATTTTAAGTTGTTTTTCAACATGACATGGGAAAATGCTGCCAATATAATGTTAAGTGGGAAAAATCATAATGTAAAACTGTATAAGGAATGATCCTAATTAAATATGTTTAAACTAGTATGAAAAAATACATCAAAAATTTAACTGCAGTTATCCATAGGTGATGTACTCTTAGGCACATTTAAAATGTTCTCCTTCAAATGTTTCTGTGGCTTCCAAGTTATGTATGAGGACTAAAATCTTTTCTAAAAATGAATTTTAGGGACACCTGGGTAGCTCAGTTGGTTGGGCGGCTGCCTTCGGCTCAGGTCATGATCCCAGCGTCCTGGAATCGAGTCCCACATCGGGCTCCTTGCTCGGTGGGGAGCCTGCTTCTCCCTCTGCCTCTGCCTGCCACTCTATCTGCCTGTGCTTGCTCCTGCTCTCTCTCTCTTTGACCAAAAAATAAAAATAAAAAATAAAAATGAATTTTAGTTTCACAGTCTACAGCTAAATAAGTGTAGTATTATAAAAAGAGCCAACATCTTTGATTTCTTTCAATCCAAGTTCCCACTCTCCACTCTCTGAGGTAACCTCTCTTACAAATTTGGTGTGTCCTTCTAAATCACTTTTAATGTTTTCACATAAATATACTGTAATAGATACTATAGAAAATGTGTGGTACTGGTGTATTTTTTTATATAAATAGTATTAAGTTGCATGCATATTTATCATCTAGTTTCTGTTTTCTGTTTTAACTCAACAATCTATTTATGAGAACTGCCTGTTTGGAGATTGAATTCATTCCCCTTAACTGCCATATAGCATCACGTTTGATTATTTCCCTATTAATAAGCAGGTAAGGGCCTGGCTATTCTCTCTGAATCTATTGAAGAAATGGGGGGAGGAGACACATCCCAAGCCACTGCTGTGCCAGGGAAAAGAAATCTTCTCAAAGGAAAGAGTGGGTCACGGTTCTCAAAAGAAGAAAGCAGGTCCAGTTCCTGGTGCCTGCAGAAAGATCATCAGATCTTTCCCTGTGCTTAGTATTCAGCCACATATACAAACATCCCACAAAGATTTACTGAGTATTACCACGTGCCAGGCATCATGCTGAACTCTGAAGATGTGGCATGCAACGTGTATTGTTGTTTACAATGCACCAAAGGCTGGAGATATACTGACCTGTGATTTCCAGGTTAACCTATCGGGGTATGCATAGTTAAATTTTTGCCTCAGCTGTAACAGTGATTTCTGGGTATTTGAAAAGCTTCAAAGAAATCCAAGAAGTCATAATGCAACCATAGGTTTTATTTATTCTCAATGAAAGTGTATTTCAGTGTAGGAAAAAAAATTTGAGTTTCCAGTTTGTTCTTAATAATCTACAAATGGGACGTGGTGATACCTAAAATCACTTTCGGTTTTAAGTCTAGAATACAGGATACTTGCAATTGGGCTCTTTTACCAGTAGGTGTTGCTATTGACAACACAAAAGTTAAAAGCAAGGCCATCGCATTACAGTACTGCTTGAAGGAACACTACAGCATTTAAAAATAAAAATGTGAAAGCACTTTTACAGACAAGTCCTATGAAAGGACCTATGTGCATATTTAAGTATCTCAGTGCCATGGGCACAATAGTAGTTAAGTACTGCCTATCCTTCTAGAACAACCCTAAGCAACTCACTGGCCAGCAGTATAAGGGAGGAATCAAAGGGTCTTGTAATTGGGAAGGAGCTTATTTATCCATCAGTTTTCAAATCCCCATTCCCTGGAGTTAGAAATATATTTACATTTTACCACCTAGTATGCACGTGTGCAAATACACACATACCCATATAAACAGATGTGCAAATATATCTGAAACCAAAGTTTCAGAAAACAATAATATCTTTACTATGGGCTTTTCCCCCATGTATTTGTAAAATAATAGAAAATACACATACTGGTCTCTGCCCTCTGCCCCCAGTTCCTGGTAGCAAGTTCCTAAAGACCCTATCATTTCCTAAATGATGAGTGAGTGCATGAGGAGCATCTCTCCTAATATCTGGCCTTTGATTCTGGTTCCTGACACAGAGCTCCTAAATCCCTTGGAATTCCCTGGGTGATGGGAGTGTCTTTTACTCTAAGCAGGTAACTCTTGGTGGGCTCTTGAATAGCTTCAGGATGGGGGCTGGTCACCAGAAAGACCTAGCTCTGATTAGAAGCTTTGGACTTTCAGCCCTGTCCCTCATCTTCCAGGAAGAATTAATGAGCATTCCTGCCTAAGTGACGACACTTCCATAAAATCCCCAAAGTCTGGGGCACCTGGGTGGCTCAGTGGGTTAAAGCCTCTGCCTTCGGCTCAGGTCATGATCCCAGGGTCCTGGGATGTAGCCCCACATCGGGGGCTCCCTGCTCAGCAGGGAGCCTGCTTCCCCCTCTCTCTCTGCCGGCCTCTCTGCCTACTTGTGATCTCTGTCTATCAAATAAATAAATAAAATCTTTTTAAAAAATTCCCAAAGTCTGAGGTTCAGAGAGCTTCCAGGCTGGTGAACACATGTATATGCCAGGAGGGTAGTGGATCCCAGCTCCATTGGGACAGAAGCTCTTGTACTTGGGACCCTCTCAGTCTTGCCCTATGTAGCTCTTCATCTGGGTATTCATCTGTGTTCTTTGTCATATCCTTTGTTATATAAGAAATTGGTAAACATAAGTGTTTCCCTAAATGCTATGAGTCATTCTAGCAAATTACTGAACCTAAGAAGAGGGTCATGGTAATGCTGATTTATAACTGGTCAGTTAGAAATACAGCTCACAACCTGGGACCTGTGACTGGAGTCTTAAAGTGGGTCAGTCTTGTGGGACCTGTCTTAACTTACAGGATTTGATCCTAACTCAGGATTGATAGTGTCAGAACTGAACTGAATTGTAGGACCCCAGCTGGTACTGTAGAATTGTAGAATTGTTTGTTGTGTCAAAAACCCACACATCTAGAGTCAGAAATGTTGTGAGTGTAGTAGTGTGAGAATAAAGAAGACACATAGTGTTTCCCAGACATAACCTATTTCATAAAAACATATATATAGGTCATAAACTAATAACTGGATTTCACATGATCTAATACACTTCCTTCCATTTAATACATTCAGAAAGAAGGCTCAGAGAGGTGGAGTGACTTGCCCCAGGTAACACAGCCAAGACTCAGGCTTTACAGGACACTGGCAGTTTTGTTTTGGAAGACCCTGGGCAAAAATTGAAATATGTCCTTGGCATACTCCCAGCATGGTGAAAAAACTGACAAAGTACATGTGTGATTCGTTATATGCAATAGTCATTTTAGATACAGGATCTCTCTAAAATGCAAATGTGATCACTTCACCTCCTCTACTTGAATTCTCAGTGGCTCTTTCTGGTTTTCAGACCAAATACAAATTCTCAGTGTGGCAATCGATCTCCTCCAGACCCAGCCCCAGTTCTGCTAGCCA
>ML110570.1:27996-48418 GCA_003697995.1 Taxidea taxus jeffersonii
CCTCACTCCTGACCTTTTCCCCATGCATTTTCAAGGGCTTTCCTGCATTCTTGACCTAGCTAAATCCTAAGCTTGTCACGACTCCACTCACATTCCTCTTCTAGGAACCTTCCCGCGCACTTGCTTTGCACACCTTTGCCAGGGCACACATCCTTCTGTCCCTGAATCTTCTTGTCTGTCTTTTCCAGTGGACTGGGGGCGTTCTTAGGAGCCAGGGTCATGTCTTTCTGCTTATCATCCCTGGCAGCTAGCCTAGGACTCGGTATATAAGAGGAACTCAATAGGTATCTGCTGGAGTAAATATTTGTATATTCTTACTCTCACATTTTAATTGTAAAAAAAAATAAAAAACCCAACACACTGGAATATCAGCTCTCTGAATTATGTAAGAGCTGGTTGTGACAATGCAGACCTCCATTTTCTCATATCTTCAGAGTATGAAGAACTATACCTATCTTGGGAAAAATGGATGCAAAAACCCAGTTTTAACATCTTTTTTTTCTCTTTAATACATCCGTGTTAGGAGGATGGTTAGTTTTGTTTTTTCAACTTGCAGTCTGTAAGGTAGTACTGACTGGTTAACACAGCTTCATGCCCACCCACTCGAATTCCTAGACGGACAGCCTTTCCCAGATCACTTATGAGGGGCAGGCAGCAACTCTTCTCTACATGCCACCTCACAGCATACCGGAAAAAAAAAAAGTGGGTAAGTTACTTACTCTCTATCATAAAGGAGGGGAAAAGAAATCAGAGTGAAAGGGATACAATTAAATGTTAATATGACTAAGTATAGTAAGTAATGAAGGGGCAGGTTGGCCAGTGGTGGCTGTGGTGGTCAGAGATGGCTTTATAAGAGTGAATTTTATAGAGTAGGTTGGGAATTGAGTAGAGATGGAGAAGGAAGCATTTCCAGGTGGGAACCAGCATGAACAACCATCAGATAAGGATGTGGGGCCCATGTGTGTCGGGAGGAATCAGGCCTGAAATGAGCTCGGAGCTGAAAAGGAGCAAGGGGCCATCCCTCTTACTCATCCCTCATCCTCATCCCTCATCCCTCTTACTCCATGTGCCATTGTGCTGGTTATGAAGCGCATTCAGGTTGAATTACCATTTTGATCTCCTACCTGCTCTTGTTAGGTCAGTGGGATGGATATTAAGGGGCCCTTTAAACACAAAAATGGTAAAAGATGAAGATGAGGACAATTAGCCCAAGTCACACAGCTGGCAGCTAACCAAACTCACAGTCTTGATCTCTACACTCATATTTCACAGACCAGAGAATTGCAGTTGCTCTCACGAATCACACAGCTGAGGACCAAAGAGGTGAGGGTTTTCCAAGTCTACACAAAAACAGAGTTTAGGATATTGGCTGGAAGCAGTTTTAACCAGCCTTATTTCTGATTGAAAGGGTTTTGCATTATGTTAACTGGAGAAGAAACCCGGAGGCAAAATCCTCATATTGCAGAGTAAGAACTGTTACTTTGAGAAAACAAAATATTTTCTAATGTTTTATAACTGTTGGGATAACAGTCTGTTATATAGCTGCATTCTTAAAAATGGAAATTTTTATCAACCAAAAATTAAACTTTTTTGTTAAGTGGAGAATATTCTGAAAAGAAGTAGAGTAGCCTGAGGAAAGGGATCTCTCTGGGGAGGGAGGTCTCTAGAATCTAGAAGAGCTTTTCAGAACTTTTTCTTGCTACTGATGAATTTTAAGGTCTTCATCAGAGGGGGAAAAAATTAACTTAAAAACAACACCAACGCCAACAAGAAACTTACACACTGTCCCTACAGTGACTGACTACATCGTCTCAGAATCTGTTAGCAAAGGATAACTATTATTTCCGGACAAGTACATCATCCAGACGACACAGTATAATTTATTTAGTTTTTTTTACCCTAGGAATGACATGGTCTGAGAAATGACTTGCTGAGAGATCTGTGTTTATGTTAGGGAGAGTGGGGGGGTGGAAATCCCTGCAGAAGTTGAAAAGATGTTAAGTGGTAAATACCAAAATGCCCAGCAAGCATGTAAGCAGGCTCTCATCCCAGCATGAATATGTGCAGCTCAGCATTTTAAAATTTACTTTTAGCTTTTCTAGCAGTTTGAATTAACCCGTTCTCTACTTCAGCTCCCTGTGTGAGAGATCAGCCCGGAACCTACAGACTAAAAGCACGAGCACAGTCTTCTGCGATTGGCCAGCAGATAATCCCCTCTCCCCCGACGGCTTCCTCTGAGCAGGCTGCCTTGTGGACACACAATTCCTGGATATTCCTACAGACCAGGAGGCTCAGAGCAATGCCCAATGTTAGGAAGTAAGTCCAGCTTGTTGGAACTAAACACAAAACTGGAAAAGGCCTGTTGGGAGATCAAAACAATGTGAATAAGTACCACACCAACAGTACATCTGGACCAGAGGTTCTCCAAAAGCAGGTGCGTCATAACCACCCCAGACAGGCTGTTCCAGGAGGTTGACCCCAGCATTTGCAGTCATAAAAGATCCTCAGGTGACCCTGAAGTATATCCCGCACCAGTAGACATGAATCTAGATTCTCTAAAGAGACAATTACATTTTTGTTTTAGTTTCAGCCCCTGGCAAGATAAAATGAAAAACAAAGCAAGCAACTCCAAACCAACAAGTCTTCCAGATGAGGGACACAGCCTATTGGTTACTGCAGAATTTGCTTCCAGTGGAAAAATAAATCCATGTCAAAATCTCGGTGAGTTGAACTCTTGCACGGTATTTGTCCTATTAAAACCAGGGCTGGCCAGGTACACCTTTGGTGTTCTTCATGCTGCAATTTCTAGGTTCTTTGGCTCAATGGAAGAAAGTGAAGAACAAGAATGAAACAAAAGCTAAGAGAATAAAAGGTTAACTCAACAGTAAATACTTATTTCAAGAATAACAATTCTGAAATAAAATCATCCACTCCTGTAGTTGGGTGAGTATTATTATCGCAAAGTCCAATGCTTCCTAAATGCTTGGGCACAGGTTGGTCGGAAACTTAAACAAACAGTTCATATTCAGCCATATTTATTAAAGATGAAAGAAGACTCAATATTTGACGGGGCCAGTAGGGACCCCAAGTGCAACAGAAACAACAGGATCTTTATAATAGCGAAACATTCGGCACAGGCTTTCCTTTTACCTTGTCAAGTGACACTTCATTCATCCTGAGAGGCGGTTCTGGCATAACTCAGAGGTAGATTTAGCCCAACAACCGGCCCTACGATGCTCAGCCATGAAGTGATATAGTTGACACTCCTAGGAAACAAGTGAAAACACAGGCAATTCTAATGTTGGATGAGTGGTGGAAAATCACCAACAGAAGAGATAAGCTGACTTCGAAGGTGTGCGCCCACCATGTGGAATCCCAGTTATTTCCAAATGTTAGCTCCATTGCCTGACAAGGACTTGAGATCCAAAGAGACTGAGGTAGTTAAAGGAGGAGTCAAGGCACTGAGGCTCCTGACTCCTCTTGGTGATTCCAATTTGACAGATAAAATTTACCACATTTGCTCAGGTAGCAGAGGGAGTGGTTAAGAACATGACTCTGAGGCAAAAATGCCTGGGCTCAAATCCCAGTTCTACCCCTTAACAAGCTGTGTGAACTTGGCCAAGTCATTTAACCTCTCTGTGCTTTAGCTTTCTCCTCTGTAAACCGGGTAAAATAATGGAAATTAGCTCAGGGATGTTATAAAAATCCAACATATTAATATATCTAAAATACCTAGAACAGTGCCTAGCACACAGTAAAAATCAATAGCTGTTAGCCATTACTATTATTACAAAAAATATTTCTTTTTTAGCTTAGCTTTTAGAGTCACATAAAAAGATTTACACTTTTAAAATAAGAGTAAAAGCCAATGTGTCTTGATGGTGTTTCTCACCTATTGATTTTTCGAGAATTCTTTAACACAGGAGTCATGAATTCATTCGTCTTGCAGGGATGAAGTACAAAGAAGGGTTGTCCAAGCACTGGGTGCTCCTGTAGGAATCAGAGTTGGTCCGGGATCGCCGGTGTGAATTACTTTGAAAAAGTTAAAACGCACAATCTGGTTTGTTAAAATAAACGTGTGTTTTAAATTCTAAGTTACTAAATTAAGATACAGATCAATTTCAGTTTTGAAATGTAATTCATAATCCAAACATGAGAAGAAGCTGGCGAGAAGGAGTTAGGAATTGATAAAGTAGTACAGTCAAGGACAGGAGGCCACACGGCTTTGTTTTACACAATATGAACTGTAGATCAATTTTATCCGTTCCCTCAAACTCTTTGTCAACTGGTGTTTCTCTTTGGCTTGTAATTATTCTCGTTTTCCCTCAAACAAGAGGGAAGCTTTGTCTGCGAAGCCCAGAAGCCTGACCATTTGAATCACGCATTTCATTCACCTCTTTGCAAGGGGACCAAAATCTTCCACACTTTTTCTTTTTTTTTTTGCAGAAACTTGGCCAACATGTTGATTGTTTTGAGCCTGACTGTGGTGCAACAGGCACACTTTCAACAAGTATAGAATGGCAGGGAGACGAGGCAGGAGAATGGCCTGCATTATTTAAACTGTTATACTTCTGTTTGTCTGTCTTTCTTCCTGAGTCCCTCTGTTTATCTGTTTCTATCCTTCTGGTTTTTTCCAAGCTTATAGGGCAGTTTGTGGAAGTCAAAAGCCCATTCGATGAATTCCACTGCCTTTGTAAGAGAATGACTGGATAGAAGTACAGGTCAGATGCGGCCAAGGTTGGGGAATGCACCTCATTTGGCAAACAATAGGGAGTCCATATAATGAGTGACTTCACACAAATTGTACCCATGCAAAAGCAACTATTGACAATAAATTTATTGGTTGTTTACATTGTAGATTCACCATTATGCCAAAGACTGCAACAACAAATACTGCTATGGCCTAAATGTTTACATTTCCCCAAATTCATATATTGAAATCCTAATGCCCAGGGTGATGGTCTTATAGGAGGTGGGGCTTTGGGAGGTGATTAGATCAGGAGGGTAGAGCCCTCAGGAGTGAGATTTAGGACCTTATAAAAGAGACACTCTAGGGGCGCCTGAGTGGCTCAGTAGGTTAAAGCCTCTGCCTGTGTCTCAGGTCATCATCTCAGGGTCTTGGGATCGAGCCCCACATCAGGCTCTCAGCAGGGAGCCTGCTTCCCTCTCTCTCTGCCTGCCTCTCTGCCTACTTGTGATCTCTGTCTGTCAAATAAATAAATAAAATCTTTAAAAATAAATAAGTAAATAAATAAAATAAAAGAGACCCTCTAAACGTTAGCTCACCCCTTTTTGCTATGTGAGGACACAACAAGAAGTGTGCGACCTGAAAGAAGGCCTTCATGAGAACAGACTGGCACCCTGGGCTCAGACTTCAGAATTTTGAGAAATACATTTCTGTTGTTTATAAACTACCCAGTCGATGGTATTTTGTTATAGCTGCCCAAGCAGTCTAAGACAAATACCTACAGATCTCGCACAGGTGACCTGAAGGAGTGAGGTCAGTTGACTACACCAGCTGGTGACAGGGACTGTGGGGGCCTGGAGGGTGCTCCCAGCCAAGACTAGGCTTGCTACTCTGCTCCAGCCAATGTGCCATGTGGGAATGCAGGTTCCATGTGCCAGGTCTTCCCGTTTGTCAAAATAGCCTAGGGATCCAGATTTTTATGTAAAGCCTCCTAAATTTAAATTTTGGCACTTAAAAAAAAAAAAAAAAAACATAGACTGGGCCAAATAAAACAAGCCGGGTGGCTGGATTTGGACTAGGGGCCTAACTAGTTCTCTTGGCTTCTTCTCCTCTTCTCAGCCAGTCCAAGGAGGAGCTGAACTCGGAGCATCCCTGGAAAGAATTACGTGTGGTTGTTGCTGCTAACTCTGGCCTCAAACCCCAAAACACTCATGTCTGTGTGCATGTGCACAAACCTACTCACAGGAAATTGGAGGTACCTCCATTGTGTATGGGAGACACTGGGTGTGGAGGTTTGGGGGTGCATGAGGGTTGAGGACTGGGTATGGGCTGGTGTAGGTCTCCCAAGTGCCACCTCCAGAGTCTGTCCAGTGCCCTTTTACAGCAGAGCCTGGGCTCCCTCTTTTCTGCTCTTTCACTACCCCCTCCCTCCATCACTAAGCAGACCCTGAGGTCACACCCCAAATGTGTGATGCCTATAGCAAGTCCTGTCCAGCTTGATTCTGGCTCCCGTTACCTGCCTTAAACTAGTATTTATTAATTCAATACACGTCTACTGATCATCTCTTATGTGTCTGCCAGGAACAGTTCTGGATCTGGTGACAGAGATCACTGTATCTCAGAGATAAACGAAGTCCCTGATCCCATGGAACTTACATGCCAGTGCAAGAGACAGCCAATAAATACATAGAACAAATAAAGAAACAAGATAATCCAAATAATAGTAAGTGCCATGAACAAAATAAGAAGGGTCCCTTGATTTTGAGAGCACTTGGAACCCAAAAGCCCCTTCTTGTTGCTAAATAAATCTTTTAAGTATGTTGTTAATCATGACCACTCTTCTAGCAACGTGTCAAAAACATACATAATCACTTCCATGGTTAAACTGTATATGGCCAACACCCAATACTTTCTCAAATGCAACAGCTTCTCTTAGTTGTGACAAATTAACCAAACCATTAATTGCTTTTCAAATACAGGTGGAAAATTAATTTTTCAAGTACCCCCAAATCCTTGTTTCTAAGTATATAAGACAACTGAATACCTTAAGACATAATAAACTTAGTTATTATGAATATAATAATCATCATATAATGTAGAAAAATACTTTCCCTGATGTGATTAGAATTCATATATTCCCTCATTCACTTAGCAAATATTGTCTTCTTGCCTGATAATTTTACGATGACTGAACCCTAACTCAAGGCAAAAGGGTCCATAGCTTAACAATGTGATCAATCTTAGAGATATCTTAAAGCTGCAGAAGTGACAGAATTCAAAGTTAGCCTTATGACCTGAGCCAATACTGTGCTTTCAGTCACATTCAATCCGCTACTTCTGCAAGTCAGGCAACTTGTATTCAAGGCAAGGTAGAGAATTTACAAATAATTCAAGGCATCTGACCAGTGTAGACAATCAATCTGGATAATATTCTCTACAAGCCATTTTTCTACAATGGAGATTGTTTAAGGCTCATGCTATCTAGAAAGATTATCTGTACTTTCTACTTTCTCCCTCAGACAGCCAGAATCAGAGATGAAAGCCGTCTTTCATTTTTAGTTTGGGAATTATGTGCAGGAGTTCAAGAAAAAAATCTAAAATCCTACACCTTATTTGTTTAACATACCATTTTCAGAAATGGAAGAACATCAAAACTGTCAGGATCTTTTTAGTGACATTTCTTAGATCAATTCAGAAGGTAAATTTGTGTGAAAGTGCTACCATCTGCTGTCAGTACTAATGAACTGATGCAAATCTGCACTGAGAAAAATGTCAGTGTGGAAATACATGCAGCCAATGAACTGTGTTAGGCTTACAACTCAATAAACACTTCTACTGGAACAAAGTTCTGCTAAATGGTTTTCCGTGAAAATAGAAATGATGGGTCAGATTTCTATCTCTGTAACTCCAGAGGAGTTATATAGGCACATTCTCCTATGAAATTTAATTTAGCAATGGTTAAATGTCTCATAAAATAAGTCTGACATGAATACTGTGAACTGGTTTCAGAACTATTAGATATGACTATCACAAGGAAATGATAATACTGCACCTTCATTCTTACATCTAATAAAGGGGATGAATTTCTTGGTTCGTTTCTTAATTTTCCTGGCTCTCCAGGAGGGCACAAACATAATTTCACATACTGAGCTTTCATCCAGTTTCATATTCCAGACTGATCAAATTTGCCTTCCACTCAGGGTACATTCCTTAGAAATGGAGAGGGAGATCTTCCTAAGCCTGCTTCCTCCAGCAGGGAAAGGAACACGGCTATTGAGCAGTTACAGAATGAGACACTGTACTAAGTGCTTTGCGTGGGGTCACCTATCCGAGTAATTCTTTGAGGAAGGCTTTCTTTTTGCCACTTTGGAGAATGGGCTCAAAGGGATTATGTTTAAAGTCACCCATGGAGTGACAGGTGAAGCACTTCCAAAGTCCAGTCTTACATGGCACCCCTCCCCCCCACTGACCAGACAGGGCAGCAAGGACGTTTAATCCTTTCTAGTCATCTCTTCCAAAATCTATTTGTTTTTATTTTAAAATAATGTGTTTTCATAAAATTATAAGGGCAGTACATTTTCTGAGAGAGCTCAGAAAATACAGAAAACAACAGAGTAAAAGCAAGATAATCTAAAACTGCCCAACCCAGATTTAATCACTGTTTGGTGAATTTCAAACTTTATCATGTGCCCACATGCAGTTTTCTATTGCTTTTTATTCATTGGACAGATAGATGTTTCTTGAGTGCCAACTACATGCTATTCCCTGCCATGCGTTTTTTTGTTGGTGTTTGTGAAATTTCTTTGTCTTCTGTTTTACAGATTTCTGTACTTATTTCTATTTTTTGCCCTACATATATTTTGTTTGGATTTATTTTGTTGTTCTTAATTTTTAAATGTCCCATGGGTGCTTAAGAATTACATATGAAGAATATGGAACCTTGAGTTGTTGCCTACAGTGCTCCCCATGTATTACTAGATCAAGCTGGGTTATTGTGTTATCCACGTTTTCTAGACTCCAATCCACTTGATCTAAAATTTTCAAGGAAGTTCAGATCTCCCCTGTAAGTAGCGGATCTGTCCACTTCTGCTTGTGGTTTGTCAATTTTTGCTTTATATATCCTGAAGCTGCTTTATTTAAATGTATATATTTTCCTAGGGGATGAAGCTTTAATACAGAGTGATCATACTTATCTCTGATTATGCTTTCTGCCCTCCAAAAAGAACTTTTGATAAAAATATAGCCATACCAACTTTCCATTTACCTTATACATTTAAAATATTATTTGCCTTTCAATGTGTATCCTCATGTTTCATATGAATAATATATTTCCCATAAAAATAACATTGACAGGTTTTTAAGAAATCCACCTTTATAATCTCTCTCTTAAATGGAGTGCTTACTTCACTTATAGGCTTTGCAATGCCTGGTATAATTTAATTTGTTCCAGCGTATTTTAGACTTTTTTTTTTTTAGAGAGAGAAAGAGTACATGTGCAGGAACAGGGGGAGGGGCAGAGTGCACAGTGTTGGGGGGCAGGCAGAGAGAGAAGGATTGAGAGAATCTGAAGCAGGCTTCACGTTCATTGCAGACCCTGATGCAGGGCTGGATCTCATGACCCCGAGGATCATGACCTGAGCCGAAATCAAGTCAAATGCTTAACCAACTGAGCCATCCAGCTGCCCCTTATTTTAGACATTTTCCTTATTCTACTTTCTAGAAAAGATTTTATTTGAGAGCAAGAGTGAAAGAGAGAAAGCACAAGTGGGAAGAGGGGCAGAGGGAGAGGGCAATGCAGACTCCCCACTCAGCAGGCAGCCTGACATGGGGCTCAATCCCAGGACACCGGGATCATGAGCTGAGCTGAAGGCAGACGCTTAACCAACTGAGCCACTCAGGTGTCCCTTCCTTACTATTTTTAATGTTTCTTTTGCTTTTCATTTTTCCTCCTTTGTTGCTTTCCATGGGATTGAGTATAGGCTCAATTTTTTCACTGTTTTTTTTCTCTTTGTATGAATTTGAAATTACCCCACAATCTTTAAGTAAACATTTGACTTGATAAAATATAGTTACTCAGTACATTTGCCTTTTTCCCAAATAATTCAAGTGCCCTGGGGTGTTTAACTCTGATCACTCCTTCCTGATATCTGCACTATCTGCACTGATAGGTCCAGTATTTCAGCTGTATCTTTTGTTTTTTAATCCCATAAACTAGAAATTATTAACGTTTTGAACTCAGTGTTTGAAACTGACTCACATCTGACTATTCTTTTTGCTTGCCATTTCCCCCCTATATCTCAGGTATTCATTCTGGAATCATTTTTTTTTTATCATTGAAATATGTCCTTCAGAACACCCCTGAGTGAAGATCTGTAGGCAGTAAATGCCTTATATTGTTAATGCTTTATCTTGCCCTCATTTTTTGAAAATAAGTTTTTGTAGGTAAAAAGTTTTAGGTTACAATTATATTCTCTCAACACTTTGAATATATTATCCCATTTTTTCCTCCTGGCTTCCATTTTTGTCTGTTTGGAACATTGTCACATTGTCACTTCTTGTAAGATCTTCTCTTTCCCTTTGATGTTTTACTATAATGTGTCCATGTGTGGATTCCTTCTCATTTATCCTGTTTGGATTTACTGAGCTCCCTGAATCTGAATATCAGAGTCCTTTCAGCAATCCTGGAAAAGCCTCAGCATTAGCTTTTTCAATATCCATTCTGTTTCATTCCCTCTAGTTCCTTCTTCTGCAACTCCTATTAGACACATCTTTGTCCTCTTCCTTCCCTAGTGTCTCTTAACCTGTTATATTTATCATTTTTCTCTTAATTTTCTTCTGCAATGTGTATAATTTGTTCAGACTCTTCTTCTAACGCATCAATGCTTCCTTTAACTCTATTTATCTGCTTTTTAGTTTAGGCCTTCTAATTAGATTGCTTTCCTTTCAAAAGTTCTATTTGATTGTTTATTAAAGTTACTTGATCATTTTTGATAGTCTCTTCTTCCTGTATTTTTACTGTCAGTATTTTCTTCCATTTTAGTGTATTTATTTGTATTTTTGCATCAAAAATTTTTAACATACGAATTTGAGCATCTGATACTATAGTTTGTTGTTTTTGTTAAGCTTTCACTTCTAGTGGCTTGTTATAAATTCTGTACTTTTAAAATTGTGACCTAGTAGAACCATAAATGCAGTAATTCTTTGAGGCCTAGTATTGTAAGTGCATCCTTCCACAGAAGTTCACATATGCTTTTTTCTGATGCCTAAGGGTGGGAGGGAAGAAGAGGTATTCCAACTCCATGTTTAAGAATTTTCTGAGTCTACATCTTTTACTCTTTTTACATGATTTACACAGACTTAAGTAAAGTAGAAAGGGTCGAATGGGTAAAATGAAAAAAAAACTTTATAGAGAATGATGGGGAGGCATGCTATTTTCGGCAAGTTGGTGAGGGAAGTCTTCTTTGCAGAGGTAACATTTGAGCAGAAAGCTGACCAAGTAAAGAGCAAGCCATGTAATTCTTTGGAAAATGAGTAATTTCAGCTTGGGAACAACAAGGGCAAAGACCTCGAGATCTTCCTGAGGGAGAGTGCTTGGAGTGTTCAAAAAACAGTATGAAGACCAAGGTGGCCGGGTGGAATGAAGGGTAATAGTGGCAAAAGGAAGACTGGAGGGGTAACCAAAAGGTTAAGATCATGGAGTGCCTTGCAAGACATGGAAAAGATTTGGAGTTTTATTATGAGTGTGATGGGGAGACTATGGGGAGATTTTGAAGAAAGTGACATATTCTGATTTACAGTTTCAAATATTAGTCTTGATATTGGAGAAGGAGAAGCAGAAGGATGCTAGCAGGTGGTGTAGTAGCTTAGAGAGGAAGGTGGCCTGTACTAGGTGATAGTAGCGTGGCTGGGGAAGAATGGTCAGATTTGAGATTTATTTTGAAGAGAGCCAACAAGATTTCTAAAAGGATTCAACACTCTGTGTGAGAAAAAAGAAAGAGCTAAGGATGACTCCCAAGTTGAAATGTCTGCTTCTGTTCTCTTGACTCTTTGTTTAGTGAGGATTTGCAGGGGTTTTCTTATTAATGGGTATTCACTCTTCCAAAACTTTTGAGGACACTAATTCTTTTCATTCACTCAACCATCACTGTGAGTCATGCACTGGTTCAAATATTAGTTTTAGAGTGGTACACAGACAAATAACACCAGCTCCCATAAAAGATGCTGAAATATTCAAAATACTTTAAATTTCTAGATTGTTCATTGTCCTTATATTTTGCTCATGATTTACATGTGGAATATAATATTAAGCAATTAAATCTATATTTTTTCTTTTATTTCTTTTATCATTTCTCTGTTTAAAAATACTATTCAGAATTAGAAAACTGGGTATTTACTTATATTTATGTATAGTTTATCATTAAACTACTTGCTGTTCCCCAAATACACTATTTTTCTTATCAAACCTTTGTACATGAGGTTCTCTCTGTACAGAATACCCTTCCACCCCTTTTCACCTACTCATGCCCATTCCTATCCCACAGATCTCAGCTTTCTTTCACCCCAGTCCTGCACCAGGTGCCCTCCCTCTGTGTTCCCACTGCACCTCCTGCTTAAGCCTACTGTTTAGTTCCACACCATTCTGCCTAGGTAATAGTTTATAGGAGTCTTCCATTACTAAACTAAAATTCTTTGAGGGCAGAGGAAGGATTCTTTTTTTTTTTTTTTTCATTTCATAGATTATTTATTTATTTATTTGACAGAGAAAGAGATCACAAGTAGGCAGAGAGGCAAGGCAGAGACAGAGGGGGAAACAGGCTCTCTGCTGAGCAGAGAGCCCGATGTGGGGCTCGATCCCAGGACCCTGGGATTATGACCCGAGCTGAAGGCAGAGGCTTAACCCACTGAGCCATCCAGGCACCCCTAGAGGAAGGATTCTGATTACTATTTTAATCTCATCATGCATAACAGTGCCTTTCACCTAGTAGGCACTCAATAAATACTAGTGGAATCACTGTCTAGACAAATATGTGCTACTGTGCCAATGTAAATTATTGGCATATGCAGCCTGTTTTATAAGGGGGATATTTGTGGGGATCCCTAGTGGCCCCCTATGCTGCTGTGGGGATGTTAAAGGAAAGGAAACATATTCTCTCCTTGTCACAAAACCAAGGGCAGTACCTTCTGTACATTTATGAATCTCTAGATAAGATATGAACTTCAATATCTGTTTTCCCAAATATTTCTTCCAAAATGCATCTCAGAACAAAGGAGAGGGTCTAGAGGCACAGCCAGGAATAACTCTCCATATAAAAACTTATGTCGACTGGGGTGCCTGGGTGGCTCAGTCGGTTGAGTGGCCAGCTCTTGATTTTTGGCTTAGGTCATGACCTCTGAGTCCTGGGATTGAGCCCCACATTGCAATGCAACTCGCTCTGTGCTCAGTGGGTAGTCAGCTTCAGGATTCTCTCTCTTCTTCTCCCCCCCCCCCCCCCCCCCCCCCCGCTCACTCTCTCTCAAATAAGTAAACGTTTCTTTAAAAAAAAAATGCCAACTATGCAATACATTCTAAAATCTATGTATTGGCTTCCATGGTGTTTATTATTTCCAAAAAATAATACCCTATATTACTACTGAAAAAAATTGATGTGTCAAGATGCACATTTTAATTCTCTGAGTTAGCCTACCCCCTGCCACACCACAGTATCCCTCTAAGGTATGTTACCCAGACTAAGAAACTAAGAAACACTACTAAAATATATAATAAACTCACAAATTTCTACTTAACTCACTCCTGTATCAGTGTGTGTGTTTTTGACTAATGTGTTCATAAATATCACTGAATACCTATTGTGAGTGAGACTCCATGCTAAACATTCAACCACCTATCTTTCCATCTGCCCATTCATTTACTCAAAGCAATATTTATGGAGCGTAATTCTATATGCCAGCCACTGTTCCGGGCCCTGGAGATATAAGCCTACTTGAGACAGAAGCAAAATCTGCTCTCATGGAGTTTGTAGTCTAGTTTTAGGTGCTAGAAAGATATAAAAGAAGATCCCATTATCTCAGCTCCTGAGGTTTACAATCCAGCTGTCTCCCCACCCCCCCATACTCAAAGTCCTGGTTTAGACCTCTAGGGGAGATAATTCCAAAGGTCAAATACATTTTTCACCACTCAGTCCCCTCCACTTAGGATTTCTAAAGAGAATGGAAAAAGCGATCCTTAGGGAGAACGGAAATTTCATTTGGCCTGATGCTGGGAGTTGGGGGAGTAGTGAGACTTGTGAGCAGAAACCAGAAAAGCTGGCAGAGAGATACCCCCTGTGGGAGGGATTTTTCTTTTTATCATTTGGAGAAGAGACATGAGGAGGCTTCCCACTCCAGAGAAGACTGTAGGGATCTCAGTGACACTATGAGAGAATGAGAGGTTTCCCGCTGTGAGATGTTGGGGATCCTGAGGAAGGCCTGTAAGCGCTGGAGGCCAGAGATGAGCTTGCCAATAAATGTGAGGCAGCCCAGGCCTGCGGATCCATGGATGGAAAGACTCTTTGTTCCCTGGAGTGATACTCAGGGTGAGATCCTGATGCCTCCTCAACTACTATTTCATTGTACCGTGAGGGGTTTCCATAACACTGTGCATACAATGCAGTCGGAAACACCAGGCTGTACACAGGGTGTATATTTTTACGAGCTCAGAGGGACCTGGACTCAAATGGAAGAAGACATCTCCTCTCCACTCCTTATCTCTCCCCTTGCTTATTAGGGCATCCACGATTCAAGGGTTATAGAAATCACTGTAACACACAATAGATTGCGCAGCACTCAGAAGGTACAAATCCAGGAATATAGGAATTCAGAGAAAAGAGAGGTCAGTTTGGACTAGTGGGAGGAGGGGCAGCAAAGACTTCCTGAAGACATGGTGCTTCATCGGGTCCAGGCCTGAAACAGCTGGCAGGACTTGGGGCGCAGGAAGAGAAGCCTGTGGTTGGAGGCTCTAAGACAGAAAGAGATTACTCCAAGTTTAGTGGGGAGGGAGTTAAATGAGGGACACACAGACTTCCACCTTTTAGGTAAGACTGAGGAGTTTGGTAAAGTTAGAGAAGAAAAATGCCTATTTTTGTTTATTGTGTTGGCGACACTGTTAAATAACTGAAGCGATCCCTGTAAGATCCAAAGAATTCTCTGGAAGTAATCAACACCTAGCCAAGACAAAGAAGCAAGGTTTGAAGTACAGGCAATTCTTTCTTATAGTTTTGAAAAGAGGGAAAAACAGGGTGAGGAGAGGAATATCCCAGGACAAGACACCTATCCCAAATGAGTGTGTGAGGCTACAGATACAAGGACAGTGAGAGAATATTTAAAAATAGATTCAAGTGGGAAAGAAATGCAAGTCTTGCCCAATTACCCTGAAAGGTCAGCAAGTTTCTCCTTGTTTTTTGGACACGCAGGGAGGGCTCAGGGAAGCCACACTTGGCCCAAGTTGCATCTGTTGACATTTTGTGGCCAGTTAATTAGGAATAACATCTTAATTGTGTTTGGAAAGGTAGATTTTAAAAAAAAAGGAGAATTCTTCAAATTCATATGCTGCACAGAAGCCACCAGGCTTCCTAGAATTTTTATTAAAAATTACAAACATCACAGCAATAGTTCTTATAGACACCACCTCCTCTGCTAACAAAAACTTTCCTTTCATGGCTCCAGAGGGAGTCCAGAAACTAATTCTCCCACTCCTACATACATCTACAAAGGGCTCCCTCCCTGGGCTGCTGACAGTCCTAACTCCAACTCCTGGATTAGAAAGCAGAGTTTGAATATATTTATAGACTCTATATGGGTTTTTGCTTTAAGCAACACCATTAATATGTCAGAATCCTGAGTCCCCAAACTTCTTCAGTTATCAATTTGTTGTACATTATTTAATCTCTCTGTATTTTGATATGCAAAATAGAAATAGCACTGCTGATACTTCACAGGGTGAGAGGAGATAACCAACAAGACCATTATGAAGCTTGCTGGGGGAAAAAAGAACTTATGTAAATGTCTATTAATTAAACAGGAACGGCTGCACAACTAGGTCAGGCATGATAAGACTGAACAACCCAACCCAGCCACCAGCATCAAAAAGAAGAAATGAACATTTAATCCTGATAGCACTTGTTGGTTACATTTTATAAAGAATATCAAATTGTAATATTCTGTAACATAACACACAGTAGCATATTTCAGAGCCTCCTCAAAGAATTCTTTGATAGAACAGAAACTTATTAGAGACAACAGCCAAAAACAAAAACAAAAGAGCAAGCCAATTACTAATGAAGAACTTGTAAAAAGCTAATCAAAGCTCTCATCCAGAGAAAATGAGAAAATCTGAGGCTCAGAATGATTTTGTATATTGATGAGATTTTTATATAGTGTCACAGAAAGAAAAATAAAACAGATTTAAATGAAGACAAAAAGGACTCTAAGTCTCTGTTTAAAAGCCTTGTTATGTCCCATATCAATGTTTTTATTAAAATGTTCTGTTCTGGTGGGAACATCCATTTTTTTTTTTAAATACCTGATGGGTTGTGGCGTCTGTAGCGGACACTCTTGGTTTGCCTCTCTCTAGTCAAACCCTTGAGTATTGGCAGGGCTAGACAGAACCCTCATTTAGAACCCATCCTGCAGAAAATTACTTAGAGGACTGGCCTGTCCAAGGTCACAGCACTCAGAAATGATGGAGCTGAGACTCATGTCAGATTCCAGAACAGAACGGAGTCTTCCCCTGCCACTGCCAAACCTGCTAAGGACTAAATGCAACACTTCGGCATGAAGCAACTTGCAGGCATTACATTTATTCTATTTTTGTCTTAAAGGAAAACAATTGGGAGCTTGTTCTTTCCAAGCATTAATTCTTTTTTTTTTTTTTCCCCTTCCACTATATTACATAATGGTGACCATTTTTGGCTTACTAAGTCTATTTCTGAGATACTCACCAAAACAGTGCCACTATTTTAGAGCTGGGGATGTTGGGGGTATAATAGAGAGGTGAATCAGCAATCATAAAATTCAAGGATTTTCAAGAACAAACTCACAAACAACCTAATTCATTGATAATCAGATGTTAATATCTGACAACTATTGTACAGGAAAGATGTTTTATGAGCAACACAGAATAAGACAGCAGTCTGTTAGTATAACTGCTTTTTAGAATGCTGCCAAACACAATTTTTTAAGGCAATGAAAAGACATACAGATGAATCTTCAAGATGATTTTTTAAAAAAAATCACAGTGCTCTTTTCAGATAAATATAATTAAAGTAAATTCCTAATAAAAGAACCTTAGTTTACAGCTAACCGTTATGTATTTCCTTCCTGCTTCTTATCCCACATTGGTAATAAAAAGATCCCCTTTATTCCCAGAAGCAGATTTCCCAGTGATTCAAGTTAAAATTAGTTTTACTCTTTAGAAGATCTCTCAAAGGAGACTCTATGAAGAAAATTCCTAAGGATGTGATAACAATAACAAATCTGTTATTATTTGTTTAGTAATGAAATGTATTAGGCAAAGATATATAAAAATTTAGCTACTATGAGATATTGCTCCCACTTTTTAGACTACTAATAATTAGAAACAAGGTAACAAAAACAATGCTACTAATAGACTATAGTATTAAGAAACTACTCTCTTCCATATAAAACTATAATCGCAGATTTTCCTCAGACAATTATATCTTGGTATTGTGCAAACAAGTATTTGGGTAAGGATGGCAGCTACTTATTTTTAAAGATATTTTATTAAAAATGTAAGCAAAGTTAGGATTTAAAAAAATGTACATTCTAATCCCACTTTCCAACCAAATCCATTTTTTTTCTTCATTTCTCCATAGTAACTTCTGCTGGAATTTTAAGAACTGATTTTTATAGCTTGGATCTAGTTCAGTATTTTCTAGACAAGAAAGTCTAGGACACAAAAAAGAGAGTCTAAAACTGAAAAAGAAAACCGGTACCAGGAAATCCGTGCAGCCCTCCCACATGAACTAAAGGCTGAGCTCTGAGATCACAATTATTCTCTTATATGTCCCTTCACACCAGTGAAGTCAACAAATCTTATGATTGCTTCAGACTAGATCATCCTTGAATTTTTGTTTTTCCTTTCTCTTAAAGGTTAATTTGTTCCCAATGTTATTGTTATCTATCTATCTACTTATCTTTCATAGTTATGTACACAGTGAATATATCATTTTGTGATTCATTTCTTTTCTTTTTTGCTCTTAAATTATTTCATATATACTTTTCTGTATTCTGCATCTCCTTATAACTTTCTTTTTAGCTATATAATATTCTATCTGGCTAATATAATAGACTTTACCATTATTCCACTGTTAGATATTTAAACCATTTTCCAGTTTTATACTATTATACATTGTGTGTGTATTATGCATTATGGATTATTTCCTCATAATAACATTTCAGGAATAAGTAAAAACAGTGGGGGTATCTGTATGGCTGTTGATCTGTATTATCACACTTCCCTCCAATATTATTAAACTAACATATATTGCCACCAATACAAACTACTTGATTCTTCCCTCACTGTCTTAAGTAGCACCGTCTTAATGTTAGAATTAAATCCTCCTTGGAAATATTTCACAGAAACATCACACAGACTTTATGAAGACTCTAGGCAACTAGTTTAAGCTTTATGCCACTTTTGACTTGGCCATAGGATGCAACCCTTGGGAATTAATGACTTGGTGTAGGAGAACAAACATATGGAGAAGGGTTAGGGCTCAGGGCAGGGTTGGGTGACTTTCTCAAATGCTCGTAAACACCTTATGTCCCTGATGCTGTTTTTCCAGATTGGCTGGGGCAGGGTCACGAAGATCTCAGGAAGCTATGCCAAAGCTTCAGTCTCTCAGAGGAGGCCTGTATGATCCTACCCAAGTCTCCAACAAGTTGTCACCTGGGTCTTAAGGGGCCATGAAAATAGACCATAAGAAATCACATTAACTAAAGCTCATGCTCTCTTCAGATTCTGTGGCAGTTGGTGTAAATATGGCTATAGTATTATCATATCACTCTCCTAAAAGCTCTTGACTTAACTTGGCAAGGGTCTGGAAAATAATGTTAAGTGTAAAAACCAGCACACAACATTGTATACTCATTATGATTACAACTATGGATATGCTGACATGAAACTTGCCCACTAAGAAAATGGTATCCAAAGTTTCATCTTGCAGCATGGCACGAAATAAGAATGTCAAACTGATATAAATATAACTGGCAATAAACACACCTGAGGGAATGTGAATTTTCTTCAACAGTTTTAATTTTTTTACATTGAAAACACTATTTTTAGCATGTTCCTCATGAGGCCTACTCTTTTGGGGGGGGGGCTTGCTAGTGCTCCTCTAGTAGTAATAATGGCTGCTTTCCCAGCAAGATGTAAAACTCTCAGAGCATTCATCAAGCAGAATAACTTTCCCATTTTGGCCTCAAGACAAGATCCACTATGAGATGGGCCTATCTACAAACAGATCAAAAGACAAATCCAGATCCCCCTCAAGGCAAGGGCTCTCTTCCAGGCATTATGCACTAATCATTAAGTTGGGAGTGTGTGTGATGTCCATGCACTGACCTTCTCTGTCAAGCACTTGGAGATACTCAGCCAAGTTAGTTCACACAGAGTCAATCCAACTTTCCACAAGGGAAGCCTCAGAATTCCAGAATTGTACTTAGTTTCCCAACTTGATAAAGAAGATACTATTCTTAATACATATATATATACATATATACACATGTATATATACACACACATATATGTATATGTATACATATATATGTATACATGTATGTGTGTATATATATATATATTGTTTTTACACAGAGAGATCACAAGCAAGCGGGGGGGGGGGGGAAGCAGGCTCCTGCTGAGTGGAGAGCCTAATGAAGGGCTCCTTCCCAGGACCCTGAGATCGTGACATGAGCTGAAGGGAGAGGCTTAACGCACTGAGCCACCCAGGTGCCCCCTTTCTTTCCATTTTAGATGCCTTTGATTTCTTTCTGTTGTTAATTGCTCAGACTACAACTTTCTATTATTTATTTGACAGACAGAGATCACAAGTAGGCAGAGAGGCAGGCAGAGAGACAGAGAGGGGGAAGCAGGCTCCGCTCTGAGCAGAGAGCCTGATGCGGGGCTCAATCCCAGGACCCTGGGATCATGACCTGAGCCGAAGGCAGGCCCAACCCTGAGCCACCCAGGTGCCCCAATACCTATATTCTTAACACTGAGTACTCAGAAAGCATAAATTGAAAAGGTAATTTTATGCCAGTACTTTCACTTACATCTTTACTCCTACAAGTCAGTGTTTTATTCCAATGTCTTTGAGCATTTTTCCTTATACACACCTACAATTTAAAAATATATATCAACTGGGGCTGGTTGGTTGGTTAAGCAAAGTGTTCAAATCTTGGTTTCAGCTCGGATCGTGATATCAGGGTTGTGAGACTGAACCTCACGTTAGGCTCTGCACTGGGCGTGGAGTCTGCTTAAGATTCTCTCTCCCTCTGCCCCTCCACCCCTCTCTAAAATAAATAAATAAATCTTTAAAAAAAGATACACACACACACACACCTCCAGGGACAGGAACATAAGTTGACTTCTGAATTTTTCCTTAAATACTTACAAAGGGTGTTATTTCCAGTGTATTATAAATATTGACCACTTTAAATACATGCTTTTATACATATACA
>ML110571.1:0-13656 GCA_003697995.1 Taxidea taxus jeffersonii
GCGCTACACAAAGTGACGGCCCCGGAGCTGCGCGGCGGCGGCGCGTGGGCACCGGAAGTGCCGCCGCCGGGCCCCGCCCCGCCCGCGCCCACGGGGGGCCACTTCCGGTCACGCGGGGTCGAGCGCGGCTCCCGGAGGGGGCGTGCGTGGAGGGCAAGGGAACGCCCCTGGTGCGAGGGAGGGCGCTCCGCGTCCTGGATCACGCCTGGGGACCCTGGTGCCCCACTCCTGGGAACTCCAGGGTCCTCTGCCCAGACCCAAGACCTCCACTCCTCCCCTGGGAGCCCCAGCGCCCCCTGCCCTGACCTGAGATCCCGACTTCAGCCTGGACACCCAGCCCCGCCTGCCCGGACCCGACACCCCGAAACTCCGACTCCATCCCTGAGAACCCCAGAGCTCCCTGCTGTGACCCAAAACCCCGACTCCACCCCTGGACACCCCAGCATCCCCCCCCCCCCGCTCTGAGACCTGGGTCCTCCTTTGAAGACCCCGGCGCCCCCCACCCCGAGACCGTGGCACCAACCCCTGGACACCCCAACTCCGTCCTCCCCCTTGATTCTCCCCATGAGAACCCTTGGTTCTGAGCCTAGCCCCTTCCCAAGCCCAGTCGGAATTCCTAATTCAACCAACGTGCAGGGAGTGCGGACCGAGTGCCAGACTGGAGACAGAACCACCCCCAGCTCTCCAGGTCCTGAGACCGTGGAGGTAGGCCATGACCTGTGGAGAGGCCTCGTGGAGGCTCTATCCAGTCTGCGGGCCATGACACCGGGCAGGAACGAGGGTGATCCCTTGCAGGTGATAAGCAAGTGCGACCGTAGCAGGAGGGCCGGGTGTCCACTGCTCACCTGCCCTGCTTGCGGCACCACCAGGGCATGCGGGACCAACGCTGCTAAATGTGAGCGTTTTACCCAGAAATGATGGCGATGAGGACTGAGAGGCAGTGGGCAGGGGCAGCGGAATGAATGCAATACGGTCTCCGACTGGAGCTTCACCTGGAGGGACCTGTATCAGGATGAGGCAGAGGGCCAGCCTCTGGGAAGGGAAGGGCCCTCCAAGCAGAGGGAGGCATGCGTGATCTGTGACTGTAGGAGCTGTGAGAAGGTGAGGTTGCCGGACTAAGAGTCCACCTGCAGTCCGCCCCCAAACCTGCCTGCATCCACCTCCAGGCAGCCCGCTGGGTATGACAGTGAGCTCTTGCCCTTACAGAGGCCCGGGCCTTTTTCAGCCTGCTTGCAAGCCCCAGTCAGTGGTGGTGGAGCCCTGCTCCTTCCCAAGCTCCCACCCCACAGGCACCATTATTCTTAAGTTTTCCATGGCATCGCCCGGCCTTGTACCTTCAGGACAGAGCAGCGACCTGGCCAGGCTTGGGCCAGGTTCAGACCTGCCTGAAATAACAGCTTTCCCCCTCCCCAAACCTCAGCCCCTGAGCTTCTCAGGCCTCCACAGAGGACTCAAACCTGTGTCCTGCAGAGGGATGCAGCAGCCACTGTCCCCCGCCGCCCCCACCAAGCCTCGCCTTCTCCAGCCCAGAGCACCAGCAGCCCACCCTCCGGCTGAAGCTAACTCTTCACAGTGATTGTCTTTGGCTTCTGGTATTTTAAAACTGTTTTAAAGTGGGTAACACTTACACATTGAGGGTCTTCCGTAAAAAGATGGGAAAAAAACGGAAGTTCTGCCCACATGAAGGCGGTGGTTTCCAGGGCACCTGTTAGGGGCCCCCGAGAGGTGACTAGCACCCCCGCAGTCGAGGCTGGGGTTTGCTGCTCTCTGTGCCCACTTCCACATGGCACCTGCTCTCTGGTCCTTTGAACTCTAGACCCCCAGCATAGACCCTTCCCCACCCTCCTTCTCCAGGTAGTACCGACGAGCGGGTGTGAGTGAAGGAGAGCTAACGGGAGCAGTGGAGGCCAGGTAAAGGGGAACAACAGAGACAGAGGCCCCAGAGATTGGCACCGGGCCCTGAAATGGGGGGCGGCGGCAAGGGAGGACGTCATCCAGCCTGGGGAGAGCAGAAGTGCAGACAGGGTCCCCCCAGTGGGAGCTGCGACCCTGGCAAGGGGTGAGAATACCCCAGCCCTGTCCTCCCCACCTTTCCTGGCAGCGCAGCCCATTGGCCGAATCTGCTTATACTATGGAGGGCAAGGGGCCCTGGGGCTGTGGTCACAGTCCAGTGCCCAAAGCCGGGTAGAGAACATAGGGGGCGGGGCGGGGGCTTGACAAAACCAGCCCCTCATCAGGCAGGAGTCCTGCATCATCCCAGCATCTCCTCAGAACTCTTCCTGGCCTGTCCCCACTGGATACCTAAAACAAGACTTGATTTCTTTCCCCTCCCTTCTCTGAAGAGATTTTCAAGGCATAGAGCCCCCCGGACTCTTGCCACTCAGCAGGCTCTATGTCCATCCTGCTCTGTCCCCCAGAGGCTGAGCAGGGAGATTGGCCCCCCGCCAGGCCTCTCTATTTTGTCCCCTCTGTGAGCCTCTCCTCCTGCCGGCCCTGTGACAGGCAGAGTTCCCCAAAGCTTGTCCAGGACACCTACGTGGTGCGCTGCACAAAGGCCCCACAGTCTGCCACCCAGTCGGCCTGTCCAAGGTCAGAATTAGGCTTGGGACACTCCCGTAAGATAACCTCCTCCCCTGCCCCACACCTATGACTTCAGAGGCAAGGTGTGCTCGGGTAGACCACCCGCTATTCTGTGGAAATCAAGCCTCTTGATAGGAGCCTTCGTATCTTTGCTTATTTTATAGTTAAATCAATACAATTCCCACTCTTACGACCTCACCTGGCCCAGTTCCTTCTGGGTCAGCTCTCCACTGGGTCCGGATTGGGTGCTTCAGGTGTGGGACTTGCCATCCACCTCCGACTAGCCAGGCCCCTGCAGATGACCCTCCCCTGGGCCCCAGGTCATCTTTGTGCCTGCACCAAAAGTGCAAGGCTGTCCCAAATGGCTGGGTCATGCCTGGGACTCACATGTCCCCAAGTCACCGGGCCTTGACACTCCCAGTTGTCAAAGCCCAGAGCTGCCAGGATTGGTGCTGGCTGCCCAGTGCCTATAGGCACAGAACCTGAACACTGCCATAGGGCTAGGCTCCTGCCAGGTGGTCTTGCTTCCCAGGGGCCCTGGAGAGCCAGAGACCCAGGTTCCAGCCTTGACTCCCCACCTCCCTCTCCTTCACTCCATCATGCAGTGATGTTCCCACAAGCTCTGGGTAGCCCCGCTGCTTGGGTTTCCTGAGTCTCACAGTCCCGGCCAAGCCCCAGCCATTGGCCTTCCTGCAGATTCTTGGATCCTCAGTGGTACCCCCACTCCCTCTGAGGCCAGCAGCCTTATCCCTGCTTTTCCTTTTGATGGCCCTCTTTCCCTTGCACAGCTGCACGCCTGCTGAGTGCAGGGCCCGTGCTCATGCCAGGGGTTCTCTGAAGAGCTCAGACCCTGCTGTCTAGATGGTGGGGAGGGCAAGGAGACAGAGCCTTCACTTGGGTCCCTGGCTCAGGGCTGCGTACTGAGCCATGAAAGCCGATGGGAGGTGCCAGGCGGAGTGGGGAGAGAGATTAGCAGGAGTGGGGACGAGCACAAGCAAGCTGGAGCCCCGATTCTGCTAGGGCGCTGGCCCCACCCACCCAGAGATGCTGCTTTGGGCTGTCTAAATTTACTGCGGGGATCTCAGAACTGCAGTGACAGTGACAGTGAGCCCTCAGTAACAATTATAGATGTAGACAAGGCGTTGGGATTCCATATTAGGGGTGATTGGAACCGAGAGGGGTTTGGTGCCATTTTTTTTTAAGATTTTATTTATTTATTTGTTAGAGAGAGAGAGAGAGAGCACAGTCAGACAGAGTGGCAGGCAGAGGCAGAGGGAGAAGCAGGCTCCCTGCCGAGCAAGGAGCCTGATGTGGGACTCGATCCCAGGACGCTGGGATCATGACCTGAGCCGAAGGCAGCCACTTAACCAACTGAGCCACCCAGGCGTCCCTTTTTGCTTCTGAGTCGGAAGGAGAGAGCAGAGAAGTGGCCAGCAGTATGTCCCGGGTCCCTGAGAGAGCAGGAAGCAACAGGAACAACAGAGACTTAGACTGGACGTTTCCACTCAGCCCAGCCAGGGACTGACCTGTCAGTCGGCAGCTTTTGCCCTGGAGCGCACCGGGAAGGGCCTGGTGGAGGAGGGCTTGGCAGAGGGGAAGCAGCGACTTCTCCCAGACACAGGGGCTAGCCTTGGCTTGAGCTCCTCCTGCACCGTGCTACCTGGACGGGCCTGGGGGGGGACAGCAGTAAGGGAATAGAGCCTCCAGGGGCAGAGGAGCACGGGTCCCAACAAGGAGGTGGGGCCTGTGAGCCATGGGCCAGGTGGCATTTCAGCCAAGCCTGAAAGAGGGCCAAAAGCTGGGTCCTTATTCATCAAAAGGCTCAAGGGAGTTCTCTGGGGTCCCTTTTATAAGAGCATCAGTGCTGTCAGAAAGGGCTCCAACCCATGACCTGGTGGCCTCCCAAAGGGCCCACCTCCTAATGCCATCACACTGGGCATTAGGTTTTAACATAGGAAAGAGGTGAGTTGGAGGGAGGACACAAATATTTAGTCCATGCCATAAGGTCACAGGGTCACATAGTAACTGGTGGCCGGAATTCCAATCCCCAAGTCCTCCCTGGAGGGACATTGCTATTTGCTAAAAGATACCAAGCTGACTCAAGTAGAAATGGGAATTTCTACTTTCTGGGGGGAAATTGATCACTCTGGGAACACTCCCTGGTTCTACAATCTTTGACACTATGAAGGACTCTGTCCATCGTCCTTCCAGAGGGAGCCCCTCCCCACTTCGGCCCCCCAACCGCAGAAGCCGTGCCTGCCCAGTCTGCCGTACGAGTCCATCCCAGCCTCCTGCCACGGCCGTGCAGGGCAGGTGGAGGGCAGAAAGGGGGAGCAGGCAGAGGTGATACAGGTGTCCCCTCAACAGGGGCAGAGGGTTGAATCCAGGCCCCTGCAATGGCAGGGGTGGGGTCTAGACTGTAGACAGATGGGGGAGGGGAGATGTGTTGTGACAAAGATGATTTCCCTAACCAGACTTTTAGCCTGAGCCTCACCTCAATTAGGCCCTGACTTCCAGCTTCCATGTCTGTCTGCATCACCCACTTTTTTTTTAAAAAAGACTTTATTTATTTATTTGACAGACAGAGATCACAAGTAGACAGATCACAAGAGGCAGGCAGAGAGAGAGGAGGAAGCAGGCTCTCCACAGAGCAGAGAGCCCGATGTGGGGCTCGATCCCAGGACCCTGAGATCATGACCTGAGCCGAAGGCAGAGGCTTTAACCCATTGTGCCACCCAGGCGCCCCTGCATCACCCACTTTTAACAAAAATCCTGTCAAGTTGGTTTAGCCAGAATTCCCACCCTTGGTATCTGATCACCCTCCATATCTGGTCATGGTTTTTGACCCGATCCCCTCTCCCTCGCCACCCCCACCCCCCACCCCTCAGCCACTGGGAGGTCTGATTGCCCTGGCTTGCCATCAGCAAGAATCCTGTTTAACTAGAATCTCCCCCTACCCCTGATGTTTCTCCCGTCTTAGTAAATGTCCATCCACCAACTTCCCCATACCTTGCTCCTTGGCTGCGAATCTTCTCTTGTCCTTGCTGAATTCAAATTCTCTTCTGAGGTCTCTTTCCCCATTGCATTAGGTCCTGAAGAAAATCTGTTTTTGCTGCTTTAACTACCATCTGGCTCTGGTTCTTTTGAGTGGCTGCACGTCTGTCGCCCCCCCCCCATGCTGAGAATGTGGGGCTGGGTGGGAACTTTGGTCAGCACCCCTCTGTGCTGGGCTCCTTGCCAATCCCTGGCATGAGAGCCCAGGAAGAGCCCAGGAGGGCTTCCTGCAGGAGGAGAGAGTTGGGCAAGTTCTGAGAGCTGAGTGGGAGTGGGCTATGCCCAGACCAGGGGCCAGTCCCTGAAGGTGGTGGTACATCATTCCCCTGGAGGGCCAAGCAGGAACTAGGCAGAAGACTCCTCTGGGAAACTCCATTTCATGACATCTTTACACGCCCCCAAACTGTTGCAGATCTATAATAGGGGCACGGAATGTGTATTAATGCAAAAGTCTATGCTTTGGGGGATACCATGTGATTTCTTACATCCTTTTTTAAAAGGTGTTTTAAAATTAGTTCTCCAGGTGGATTTGGGAAATCTTTCGAGATTGAGTTCAGCAATGAGCACCAGGAAAGCCCAGTGAAACAACAGTTGATACAAACTGTCCTCAGGTGAGAGGCATCCCGATGGGGGTGGTCCCAGGCTGCTCCAGCAGCTGCCCAAGGTCATGGACAACCTCCCCTCACCCCATCTCCCACCTCAGCCGGTTCCTTCCCTCGCCTGTCCTGACTGAGCCTCTCAGCAACCCCATAAGCCAGGCTGCTGGGGCAAGAGGCAGAAATCACCAGGGCTCAGATTAAATGGCCTTTTTCAAATTTGATTGTGTTTATATGTTTACTTATTGCGCCATTGTTTCTTTACTTATTCCTAAAACAGATAAATAAGTTGAGAGTAAATTGGGAGGGTCAGTCAGTCTTATGACCAGAGATTGTAGGGCCTGGCAGAATGTGGTAGGAAGGAGCCTAAAAGATGGAGGGGAGTCAGAAGAGAACCTGAAAAGCCTTTTATTCTTAGGTAAGGAATTCAAATTTTCTCCTATGGGTCATGCGGGACAGAGATGGTTTAAGGGGTTACTGGGAAGGATTCTCAGTAACACCCAGTTGTTACCTTGTTGCCTTTCCTGTCTTCCTGTCCCTTCTCCTCCGCATCCTCTGATACTGTCTAGGAGAAGGCCTTTCTGCAGGGCTGCTGGTCTCCAACGCCTCTCCCATATTCTCTCATCACCCTTTAGACAAAGACAGGGCAAGCCTTGAATTCGGAGCTTCCACCAGACAACTGGGTCTCACCGTATTTTAACCACACCGTTTTGTTTCCATTGCATTTATTTTTACAGCTGCCTTCTATCTTTTTTTGGGGGGGAGGGGCAGAGGGTGAGAGAATATCCCAAGCAGGCTCCATGCCCAGCTCAGAGCTCAATGTGGGGCTCGATCCTATGATCCCTCTATCTGGGCTGGGACAGTGACTTCGTTTTATAATTAGCTTTTGGCTTAAGTGACACTCCACTACTTCAAAGGCTAGATCATAAGAAGCCTTACAGATCCCAAGCCCAGGTCTCTTGGGACCTGGACCCAGACTCTACTGAGAGATACGCATGGAGAGATTACGTGGAGCTGCTCCAGGGGACAGCCCCACTGAGCTCCCAGCCGACCACCAGTATCAACTACCAGCCTCATGATGAACCCACGTCTCAGCCCCACCGAGCCATCAGATGACATCACACAGAGCAGAAGAGCCTCCCAGCTGAGCCCAGGCGACTGCAGAGACATGAGAAATAATAAAGCATCTGCTGTATTTAGTCACCATTGCACAACAATCATTAGCAGAAGCAGAGGGCATTAGATAGAGCAGGAGACATCTAGGGGGGATCCTGAGCTTGGGTCTCCATGTCCCCAGGTAGATGGTGTTGCCAGCCACTGAAGGGAGGAATCAAGAGATGCAGGCTTGGCCAGGAATTAAGAGCTTTGTGTGGTCTTACTGAGCTTTAGATTTTTGTAACACCCAAGTCTGGGAGACCAATGAGTCCTCAGGTCCTAGAGAGAAGCCTGGGTGGAGGCTGGGGACCCTACCAGATCCTACCGGCTGGGGAGGCTCCTAAGGGCATAACTATGCCCTTCTACCATCTGGGGTGCTCACGATTCATTTCTACAATGTCTACATTTTTTAACATTGGAATAGTAGGAAGCCTTATCTCAGAAAATCCAAGCAGAGGAAGGAATTTGTGTTTGACTCTTTCTTGCTTTAGAAGCAACGAACATATTCAAAGGGCCTAATGTGTGCTGGGCCTATTTGCCCCTTTGCCTGTACTATTTCGCCTATTGTGTTTGACACACAATAACCCAGAACTATGGACACTCTTGCTCCCATTTTGCAGGCAAGGAAAATTATCACATAGTAACTGGTGGCCAGAATTCCAATCCCCAAGTCCTCCCTGGAGAGACACGGGTGTTTTCTAAAAGATACCCAGCTGACTGAAAGGAAACAAAGACCAATAATAAGAGTCCAACTCTTTTCTGTTTTATAGATTTGATTTTATTTCTTTCCCTAGGGATTTTCTATTTTAGAGAATCCAGGGCTTAGCCGGCCAGCTCCTGATATGACACAAATACAGCCCAAGGGCCAGCCCAAAGAGATATTTACCTAATCGCTAAGAAAGCAACATGACACCCTGCTCTACTGTCATTATGGTGATGAACACATCACCGAGGGCCAGGAAGGATTTCACACCAGGTCCCACTATCTAGTGCTAGTCCCTAAAGTACATAAGCCCTGGAGCCCTTTCCTGACCCCCTCATAAAAACAACGTGATCCTTATCTTTTGCAAACCCTTGTAGATTCGATCATTATACGAAAAATTAAGACTGATGGCACTCTTGGTAATTTTGTGAGCTTTTAAAAAAATTTTTCACATTGCAATTCTTCACTTGATGAGCCAGGCTTGAGTCTGGACCTCTTTACAAAATTCCCAACCATTAAGAAACTTCTTTTCTGGAGGTACCTGGGTGGCTCCATCAGTTAAGTGGCTACCTTCAGCTTAGGTCATGATCCCAGGGTCCTGGGATCGAGCCCCACATCGGGCTCCCAGCTCCATGGGGAGCCTGCTTCTCTCTCTCCCTCTGCCTGCTGCTCTCCCAGCTTGTGCAGTCTCTCTCTGTCAAATAAATAAATAAAATCTTAAAAAAAAAAAAAAACTTCAGTTCTTAGTGCTCATGTCTCCCAACACACATGATTTAGCCAGGCGTAACTAACATAAATTAGAGAAGTGATCTAAACACTGAAAAGCAGGGTCCCCCCCAACAAGCCAGGGCACAGGTGACATGAACATGGCAGCCATCGACTCAATTCAAAGAACCCCCGGACATGGGTGGAACTACAGCTAGCAGGTGGACGGGGAGCCCTTCCCAGGGCCAAGGGAGATAAGGACACCAGCTCCCTGCTACACAGCCCTGGGGCCCGGCCTGACAGGTGTCTCTGCAACCAGGATCCCCCACTCCTGACACGGGAATCCAAGTCTGGGATGCACTGGCCCTGGGAGCTGTAAATGGGGACAAGCTACACAGACGGGGACTCGGGATGCAGGGACGCTGAGGTGGAGAGTGTGGACACGGACCCTAGGCACTCTGGCCGGGGGCAGGTGGGTGGGCAGCGCAGCTTCTGGACTGAGCCACCCCATGGACTGTGCCAAGGTTCTGCCGTGACATTTGTTCAAGGCAAAAGTACAGGAGTGAGGGACAGCTCAAGCACTCTGGCGCCCACCCCTCTTGGGCATGGAGGAGGGTGCCTATTCCTGTCTCTGCTGCCCAGACTGCTGATAGGAACAGAGGTGGAGAGTAGCCGGACTGGGGACCGAGCTGGCTTGTGGTTAGGTGGCAAAAACAAGGTTGAGGGAGTTGGGTGATGAGGGCAGGGATTGGGGGGGGGGGGGGGGGGCAGGGGCTGGCCCCACGGGACCACACTTGGGTGGGGCTCCCGGACTCGGGGGTATTGGGGGGGGGGGGGGGGGGGGCGGGCACAGAGGGCAGGCCTGCCTAGTCTTAGATGCCTGTTGGAATGGAGAAGCCTAATAAAGGTGACAGGGATGCTGAGAAGGTCTGGGGCAAAGTCAGGGCAGTAAACAGGAGGAATCTGGAAGTCTGGGGCCAACGGGTTCCACGAAATCTAGCCCCTATCTCTCGCTTTCATCTCACCACCTATCTCCTGTGACACCTACAGCCCAGCCATTAGGAAACTCTCACCAATCCGAATCACATCAGGCCCTCTCCTGCTCTCCTCATTGCACCCTGGGACTTCCGTCTGAACCGCCTTCCCCTCTAGTCCCTCCTGTCCTCACCTTGCAAACACCTTATGGCCCAGCAAGACTTCTCCTTTGAGGTCCCTTGGCTCCCCCATGAGGGAGTCAGGTGCTCTGTCCCCCCGCTTCCCCCCCCAAGCCTGTCCCACTGTATGACCATTTACGTGTGTGTCTCTCTCCTACCGGGCTGTGAGCTCTTCAGCAATGCCTGTCAACACCGGGGGGCTGCCTGCTTTGCACCTGGGGCAAATCCCACCCAACACAGGGCCTTCACCTACCGACAGGCTTGGCCTACCCACCTGGATGTGGGCCCCTGTCCTGGGTTCCCTGGAAGAGGACTACAGAATGTTACTCAAGGAAAGGGCTGGGGGAGGCTGGTAGGAGCAGGGGTGCAGCACAGGGAGGGGTAGGGAGGAAGGAGAGGGTCTCAAGCAAAGCCCTACAGAGGCAAGGAGGCTCCCACCTTCTGGGAGAAGTGGTGCCTCAGACTCGGCCCAACGTAAGGAAGGGAGTGGGACTTTCAGTGCTCCGGGCTTTGACTGCCCAGAGGTGGGCAGGGGACACCTCCTTTTCTCGGAGAGTGCGGAAGACCGAAGAGCCGCAGGTGCTGCTGGGGGAAACCAGGCAGGGTGGGGAGGCCCACGTGTCTGCAGAAGGATCCACCCAAGATGTGGGCAGAGAATCCACATCCTAGGCCAACGGAGTCTGGGGTGAGGGCACTGAGCGTGGGACTGAATATGAAATCCCTTTGCTCTAGGGCAACTGGGAAACTCTTCTGTAGAAATGAAACCAGTAGCAGGACACAAAACCCGGCCGTGAAAACACAGAGACAAGACGACGCATTTCCTCATTTAAATTTATTTTTCAATTTTTTGTTTCTCACTTAACCAACACATTTGTAAAATGTAGCAGGCTGTGTTAGTAAAGGAGAAGCAGGGAGCAAAGAGAGGGGCAGGATTGAAGCAGCCACACATGGGAAGTCAAGAGCAGGAAGCACTTGGGAGCAGGAGGGGTGGGCAGCCTCCTCCACCGTCCTGCCTTCCCACAGGCATTAACCTTGCCGATGCTCATACAGACCCCCAGACAATTTTGTAAACGTTGTAAAGAGCATTTCTGTTGCCTCCAACCTTTTTCTCCCCATTTTCCCCTCTGACCCCACCAGCGACAAGGCAGGATCTGCTCAGGCCAGTGCCCTGCATAGCCTGGCCCAGAAGAACCCCGCTCCTCGGTCTCAAGGCTCCAACCCCATAGGCTTAGTCCCCAGATAAGCAACAGAGAAGCCGAGAGCTGGAGGATCGCAGGGAGGTCAGGGCAGGGGGATCTCAGAGCTCTTTCCCCAAGGGGAGCACTCTGCTGGACCGTGGAAAGCATTCTCGGAATGCCCTCTGTTTCAACCATGGGCTCCTGCTCAAGAGGACACTGGACACTGGGACCTTGGCAGCAAAGAGGGTGAGAGCCTGCCTCCCACACTCGCTGAAACCCCGAGTTTCCCAGGAGGGAAGGGCTTCCTGGCATTTGTGCATTGACCCAGTGGACACTCTGACCCTGTGCTTATGAACACGAACATTTCAATCAGGATGATATCCACCCTGATGCATTCTCATTCTAGAAAGTACTTTCAAGGCAAATGCCTTTGAGGACAATTTAATGCCTTGATTGGTTTTCTACAAAGTGCAGATAAATTTCCTTTTCTCCCCATTTTTTTTTTCCTTTAAGAAATTTTCACCAGGATCAAATCCTATCCGTGTGCGTTTTACCACATACATTTGATTCCCTGGTTAGTGTCCGAGGCATGTCTAAGGTTGCCAGCGGTCACTCGTGTCACCTGCAGTTTTCTCCCGTGGCTCTCCCCTCCACGAAGTCCGGTTTTCCGGGGGAAGGGCTCTGGCAGACTCTTCCAGGATCGAGGATCGGTACCCAGTCACAAATTTGTGCGGCATGCCGTTCATCCCGATGTGCGACACCTGTGCCACTCGGCCCCAGCAGCTCTCCCCTTGTGGCGCATGAAGCGTTTCCGAGGGGCCGTGTGTGTGTGCACGTGGCCTCCCCTCCGCTGAGCAGGGAGAGAGCCGGGAGCCCAGCCGTGGCCACCGATCAGAGCGGGCGGGAGGAATCCTCGCCCTTCCCAGTCCCCGCCCGCGCCCCCGGCCGCCTCTCCCCGTCGGTCACAGTCAAGGCGCCTTGCCCGCGGCCCCCGCCGCCTGCTCGGAGCGCGGGGGTCCGCCTGTGGCGGCGCGCGTGCCGCGGAGCAGGCCCAGGCCTCGCGAGCGGCCGGCGCCGTGCAGCTGGCGCTCGTGGCGCCGGATCTGCACCTTGTGGCGGAAGCGCTCGCCGCAGTCCTCGCACACGTAGGGCCGCTCGCCCGAGTGTGTGCGCCGGTGGCGCAGGAGGTTGGACGAGACGCTGAAGCGCTTGCCGCAATCGCCGCAGGCGTAGGGCCGCTCACCCGTGTGCGTGCGCTGGTGCTGCACGAGCGCCGAGCTCTCGCTGAAGCGCTTGGCGCAGTAGGAGCACGCGTAGGGCTTCTCGCCCGTGTGGATGCGCTGGTGCGTCACCAGGTTGGAGTGCTGCGAGAAGCCCTTGCCGCACTCACCGCAGCGGTGCGGCCGCTCGCCCGTGTGCGTGGCCTGGTGGCGCACCAGGTCCGTGCTGCGGCTGAAGCCCTTGCCGCACTCCCCGCAGATGGTCGGCCGGTCCCGCGCGCGCCGCCGCCGCCGCTGCCGGGCCGGAGTCAGCGCCGCGCTGCCTGCGGGGCCCGGGATGGCCACGACGGTGGGCGCCGCCACGGCCGGCAGCACCATGAGCTCCTGCAGCACCACGTAGCCCGGTGGGGCCACCACCACTGCGGCTGGAGCCCCCGGGGCCGCGGGCCCGCCACCCCCTGCGGCGGGCACCAGCTCCAGCTGCAGCTCCGGCTGCACAGGGGTCAGCTCCAGCTGCACCTCCTGCGGCGGGGCTCCCAGCTCCACCGGGGTCAGCTCCAGCTGCACCTCCTGTTGCCCCTCCAGCTGCTGCTGCTCCAGCTGCTGCTGCTGCTGCTCCAGCTGCTGCTCCAGCTGCTGCAGCTGCTCCTGCAGTTTGAGCTGCAGCTGCCGCTGTTCCTGTTGTCTCTCCAGCTCCTGCTGCCGCTCTAGCTCTTGCCGCTGCTGCTCCAGTTCCTGCTCTGTCCCCAGGTCCACAGGCATGAGCTCCAGCTCCACCTCTTCCTCCTCCTCTGGCTCCAGGGGCCGGGACTGAGGCTGCTCTTGCAACTGTTCTTGCTGCTGCAGCAGCTGCTGCTGCTGTAACTGTTGCTGCTGCTGGTGCTGCATCTGTAACTGTTCCTGCTGCAGGTGCTGCTGCTGCTGTAACTGTTCCTGCTGCAGGTGCTGCATCTGTAACTGCTCCTGCTGCTGCCGCTGTAATAGTTCCTGCTGCTGCTGTTGCTGCTGCTGCTGCAGGTGCTGTAACTGTTGCTGCTGGAAGTGCTGCTGCTGCAACTGTTGCTGCTGCTGCAGGTGCTGCATCTGTAACTGCTCCTGCTGCTGCTGTAACTGTTCCTCCTGCTTTTGCTGTTCCTGCTGTTGCTGCAGCTGGTATTGCCGCTGCTGCTGCTGCTGCTGCTGCTGCTGCTGCTCTAACTGTTCCTGCTGCAGGTGCTGCTGCTGTAACTGTTTCTGCTGCTGCTCTAACTGTTCCTGCTGCAGGTGCTGCTGCTGTACCTGTTCCTGCTGCAGGTGCTGGGGTTGCTGCTG
>ML110571.1:13666-38066 GCA_003697995.1 Taxidea taxus jeffersonii
CTGCTGTACCTGTTCCTGCTGCAGGTGCTGGGGTTGCTGCTGCTGTAACTGTTTCTGCTGCTGCTGCTGTAACTGTTTCTGCTGCTGCTGCTGTAACTGTTTCTGCTGCTGCTGTACCTGTTCCTGCTGCAGGTGCTGGGGTTGCTGCTGCTGTACCTGTTCCTGCTGTAGGTGCTGCTGCTGCTGCTGTAACTGTTCCTGCTGCTGCTGTAACTGTTCCTGCTGCTGTAACTGTTTCTGTTGTTGCTCCTGCTCTTGCTGCTCCTGTGCTCGTTCCTGCTGTTGCATCAGCCCCAGCTGTGGTCTCAGCTGCCCAGGGGGCACAGGTTGGGGTGTTTGGGGCAGGTCCTTGTTTTGTTGGGGCAGCGGGCCTTGCCCAGCCTGCTGCTGCTGCAATTCCAGCTGCGGTCCTGACGGCGGGCTTTGTGCTTGCTGCTCTTGCAGCCGCTCTGGCTGTTGTAGCTGCAGGTCCTGCTGTCCGGGCTGTGCTTCCTCGGCGAGTCCCCTGGCCCCCATCAGGGCTGAACCTGTTGGCCGTGGTGGGCTGCCGTTCTTCTCCTGAGCCTCTTCCTCCTCTTGACTCTCAACCCCACCGCTGCCACCTGCAGTGGAAATGGCAGGAAGCCGGGAGAGAAGGATCCACAGGCAGCTCTCGGGATCAGACCCCCACGGCCTCCCCGCTAACCCTGCCCCACGCACTACCATTCTAGGACAAACTGTTGAGCGCTCAGCAGGGGCCCAAAGCGACCAGGTCAATTGGCCATGGTACCGTGGCAGAAACTGAAATGCCCAGAGGCGTGGGGCTGGCTTAGAAATGTGCCCGAAGATCTGCAGGTCGCGTCACTCTGGACCCTGGCTCTGCGACCTCTCCTCTGGGCCTTCCTCCACACAGCCTCCATGCTTAGATCTTGGCAGTGACAAGAGTCTGGGCGTCTGGGGCTCCCCAACACCATTACCCGAGAAGTCTCTTGGGCTTAATTACCATCCAGTGGGAATCAGCAAACAAGTCACCCTGCCAGCTAAGCCACAAGCCCATGACCTCACTTCGGGTCACGCCTTATATAAGCGAACTTGCCTTCCCTATAAATAATAAAGAATCTCTTTTTTTTTTTTTTAAACAAAGGCTTTATTTATTTATTTGAGAGGGGGGTGGCAAGCAAGACCAGGGGAGCAGCAGGCTCCCCACTAAGCAGAGAGCCTGATGTAGGACTCGATCCCAGGACCCTGGGATCATGACCTGAGCTAAAGGCAGATGCTTAACAACTGAGCTACCCAGGCACCCCAATAACAAAGAATCTGTCTAAAGCTACTTGGAACTATTACACAGGTGGTTTCTAAAAGTCCCCGAAGTGTCAGAGAGAGCACTAGGTTTCCAGGGGGAAGTCCTCAGGTCAGGCCCTAACTGTACCAGTTAGAGGCTGTCAGCCTCCTACAGCCTCAGAGCCCCCCGGCCCCGTTGGTAACAGCCTCAGGACACCCACGCTGCCCGCTCCGTGCGTGAGGCAGAAAGGGCCTCGCCTCCAGGACCTGGCATGGGCCTGACAAATCCCTCTCCCTGCGGGTTAGGAAATTGGTTCACAAACTGACGCACAGTTCGGAAATGCCAAGGACACAGCTAGCCCCGTCTGAAGGAGCCTAGAGATGGGACACATTTGACACTATTAGTCTGGAATGGAAAGGACTAAGCCCATAGTCCTATGTCAGCCCCGTGACCGGCCAGTCACGTAACCTCTGGGAACCCGAGTGTCCCTGTCTGCAAAAGGACAGCGACCCTTCTGAGAGACACAGTGAGGACTCGAGGGGGGACAGGTGTGGCCCAGCGCTGGGCAGGTGTACAGTAACTCCTGCCACCTATGTGTCACTCTGTTGTCACGTGTCACTGCCCAATAGCCACGTGTCGTTTCCCATTTTGAGCATTCATACTGTGTTACCAGAAAATCTAAAGAGGCCTTCTCCATTCCCAAGCCTGCCTTCAACAATCATTCTTCCTACCGCCTCATATTTTTAATTTTGTAACGGAAAGCAGGAGGCGATTTATAACATTTTGCTTTCTGGCCACTCTTCCAGGAGTATACTGATAGAATAAAACCAAGGGATATCTCCATGTAAGTAATTTCTTTTTAGGAAACTACTCCTCATAACGTTCGCTTAGGCTAACACACAAGTAGTTTTTACATACACACATCAGCCAGGAGTATGTGCTTGGTGACAAAGACAGCCACACAAACCTGTCCATCCACCCCTCCCCACCAGCAGGTCTGAGCCACTCCCGCCTCCCACCACCTCTGGGAGCAGCAGGGACACGTGGTGCCTCTGGGCGAGTCCTCACATTTCTAGCACAGCACTAGGCCATGTGGCCGGTCCTGGCTTCTTGCAGTCATCACATCAGCATTTTTAACAATGCTGTTTTAGTAAACATATTATTGTCATCTGAGGCGCATACCATACCCTTGTCGGTTAAATATTTGAGCTGGAAGACCCCTCATTTCATCCACACATCCCCACCCAACCCCTCCAATTCCCTTGCTTCTTTCCATGCGGTTCAACCCTGGCCTGGACCTCACTCAGTGCCCTCAAAGGACAGAGAGGGACATTCTCTCCCAGGGAGAGAAGGCATCTTGGAAGGTTCTACAGGGCCACATTTGCGTCTGGGCAAAAAGGGAGAAAGATGGATGGAAGCAAAGGTCAGGAAAAGCGGACAAGGTCAGAGAAGGCCCCAGGAAAAAAAGAAGCCAGGGGGCCAATGCCTGGGGTAGGAGGGGCAGTGGGAGAGAGCCCCTGAATTCAATCTGAGAACATGAGTCTGGAGCCCAGGACAGGTGGGAGGACAGTGGAGACTACCTGACCACTGGGGACACAGCAGCAGCTCCCAGCCAGCACACATCTGGGGTCCAGGGCATGGTCTGAGAAATGTCTGCACTGTCAGGAGCCTGTCGCCAGCAAAACCACAGTCTGACAGAGCCGCCTCTGAAAATCCTGAGGCGAACCTGCCAGTGTTGTTCAGGCAGCTGAAGCTCTCCCCACCTGGAAACCACCAGCTGAGCGCCCTTGCAGACAGCAGGCTGCCCTAGACCCTGCAGCACCTGGGGCTCTGGCAAAAAATCCCCCAGGGGGCCTGAGAGCGATCTCCCCGCTTAGGTCAGAGCCACACCCCTCTCCAGCCCCGTACCTGAGAGGGTGCTAGGCCCCGGGCCCCCATCTTCAAGACACCGAAGCTCCAGCACGAAGGTCTCGGTTGCTGCCCCCAGCTCCATCCTAATGTTCAGACCAAGATCCCGGGGAGCCAGCTGTGCTGAGAGGAAGGAAGGAAGCTGTTCGGTGAGTCCCCACCCCAGGGACACTGAGTGCCAGAGAGCCCTCCATCTCCTCCTTGAACCCCAGAGCCAGCATCCCCACATGGAAAGGAGGACAGTGCAATCCACAGCTGGGGAAGGGAGGAGCAGGGTGGCCTGGAGGCTCAGCTCCCAGGGCCCATTCATTTCCCCAGGGCAGAGGCAGTTCCTTCCTCTCCCGACTTTGCAGGGCCCATGCTCAGCCCTAGGCTGAGGGGCTGCTGGTGCACCTGCTCCTCACTGAGATCCCACTGTGGGAACCAGCCTTCACTGGGGAGCCGGAGTCCCACCAGGGACATCTGAGGAAGTTTGCAGAAAAAGAGAAACATCTCCCGTTCCACCGCTCCCTTCAAAGCACTGACAAGTGTGCTCCCCTCCCTGGTTTCTTGCCTCCCAAACCACTGTTGGGGTTCACCCCAGCCTTCCAAGGCCATCAGCGGGCCACAGGTTTCAGGTGTCACTGCAGCTCCCTGGGAAGGCAGGTTTCAGAGGACGACAGCCCACGGAAGCAGCCCCGGCCCACAGGCTCCTGAAGTCTGGAAGGTTCCCCAGCCCTTTCCTGCCTCCACCCTGTCCCCTGCTGGGATGTTCCCACATCCAGTCCTGCCTCCCCTCCTAACTCCAGCTCCCCTTTTCGGAATCCAGTCCAGAAGCCCTCCAGAGAGCAGCCCCCCCACCCCACCCCGCTCTCCCCACCCCCCTCCGCCGAGCCCACCTGGTGCAGCATCTCCAGCTCCTCGCGGCGGCCTCCGCTCCAGGGGAGGTGTGGTCAGCAGCGGCTGGAGAGTGCGGGCCGGAGCGTCAGCCAGCTCCCTCCCGAGGCGCCTCCATCCAGAAAGAGCCGCGGAGGCGCTGGGCCACCGGGGGCCTTTCTGAGCACTGCGGCGGGCCTGTCGCGGTCAAGGCGTTGGAGGTCGCCCGGGGCCCAAGAGGGGGCCGAGCGGAGTTGGCGAGCTGAAGTTGGTGTGGGCTCCCGGGGGAGGGGGGCGGGGAGGGGGCCGGGGGCCGGCCGGGCGCGGGTCCCCGAGCGACGGCCGCGGGGGGTGCCGGGCGACACCGGTCTCGGCCCAGCCGGGGGTCAGCCCGGGTCCGGCCGGGGTCTGCCGGCGGCCACAGGTGACCGGAGCCGGCGGGCGGGGCGCGGCCCGCGCCGGGGTCCCGTTGCCTCGCCCGCCCGCCCGAGCGAGCGTCCGGCCGGCGGCGGGCAGCGGGCAGCGGGCCGGGCCGGGGGCGGGGGCGGCGGGGCCGGCACAGGAAGTCCCCCCGGCATCCGCATCCTGTCCCCCCCCCGCCCCCCGCGCGCCCCCCGCCCCGGCCCCCCCCCCCCCCCGCCCCACCCCCGAGGGGGCCCTGTGCAGCTTTGGGGCGCCCCTGGCCAGGGGCCAGGTTGGGGTTCATCAGCACTCCATTAGAGGACCTAATGGGGAGGCCCCAATCCGTCCCCCACCCCATTGGACCCAAAAGAAGCCGCCCCCTCGGCCCCTTGAACCCCTCCTCCTGGAGCCTGGGATGGTGTAGGCAGGGCTGGGGGGCGGAGGCAGGGGACCAGGGCCGAGTTTGTGCGTGCTTGGACAGTGCGCTGGGACCCCAAAGGACCAGATGGGGCGGTGGGAGCCACCCTCTTTAACTGAATGGTAAGCCCGGCTCGCTGTCTCTGTGCACAAGCCCCACGGGTCAGGCTTCCTTCCACCACCCCAACATCAGCCTCCCCAGGTCCCCCCCACCACCACCAGTAGCGCTGTGCTGAGGCCTCCCGGGATAGGCCAACCTGACCCCTGCCTGAGTCAGGGGTCTCCTCCTCAGGGAGGCCTTACCTGACCATCTTGATATCCCATCACTTTGCTGCACGACCCAAACCTGGAGAGTTCACTTTAAAATCGGGATACTCCAATTCTCTTGAAAAAGCCCAAGATCTGGCCTTGGAGAGATGGTCCTGGGCTAGAATATGAGAATGCCTCATGGGAAGCAGTGTGGTCATAGTCCTCCTCCCTCCTTAGGGTCTCCATGCTCGCAGGGCCGCTCCCTTGTTCCATTTTTGGATACTTCCTGTCCCCACAGTCTGTGGAGTTTAGGACTTCTCCAGCCTTCCTCACCCCCAGACTGGATGCTCCAGATGTCCCAGGACTGGCTCTGCCTCATCAGGGGAACCAGTGCAGCAAAAGCCTAGCTTTGGAGGCAGAAAATTCTGGATTCACAATGACCTCTTCTGGTTGGGTAATGAGGCAGATTATTCCCTTGCATCTGTGGAATGGGGACAGCACTCTGCTAGCCAGGGTTTAAGGATAAGCAAGCATCTCCCCTCTGGCCAGCCGGCTGTGCACCTTCCCTCCCTGGGGAGGGCTGGGAGTGGAGCTGTCTCTGCCTTCCTTCCTCCATGGAGACCTCCTGCCCAGAGAATCCAGAGAATCCACTCATTCCTTGGATCTTTAACCTCTCTCTCTGCTGGCTTCTTTCCAAGAGCGTTTGCCCATTCTCCCAGCTCGCCCATCTGAAAAGCAAGCAACCCCTTCTCTCTCCTGCCCTTGGTGGCCAGACTGCCTGGAAAGATGCCCCATAGCAGTTCTGTCCCTCCTCCCTCTTCTCCAACTTGGCCTTGGCCCCTTCGCTCCACCCAGACAACTCCCCCTAATGTCACCAGGGACCTCCGCATCACTGACTCCCTCATTTTATCCCACCTCTAGGCAGCTTTGGACAGCTGTCTGGTGGTCGATGACAGGGACCACCCTTGGTTCCCCCTTCCTCGCCATCTGCCTCCTCTCTGACTCCGGGATCACTGCTCATCTCTACATCATCAAAACCTATATAAGGTGTCTTCCCAAATCAACAGTTCTATCCTGAAGAGTATTTCTCCTGTCCATGACCCAGACTGAGCACCCCACAAACAAAAGCCACCCATTTTCTAACTCTTTCTCCCTTTAATTTTTTTTTTTTAAACTAAGAGAACGAGAGTTGGGGCACCTGATGGCTCAGTGGGTTAAGCCTCTGCCTTCAGCTCAAGTCATGATCCCAGGCTCCTGGGATGGAGGCCCGCATTGGGCTCCCTGCTCGGCGGGGCAGGGAGCCTGCTTCCCCCTCTCTCTCCGCCTGCTTATGATCTCTCTCTCTCTCTCTCTGCCAAATAAATAAATAAAATCTTTTCTAAAAAAAGAGAGAGGGGACGTCTGGGTGGCTCAGTTGGTTAAGCGGCTGCCTTCGACTCAGGTCATGATCCCAGCATCCTGGGATCGAGTCCCACATCGGGCTCCTTGCTTGGCAGGGAGCCTGCTTCTCCCTCTGCCTCTGCCTGTGCGCTCTCTCTCTAACAAATAAAAAAAAATAAAAAAAAAAAAAAAAAAAAGAGAGAGAATGAGAGTGCGCAGAGCGGTTGGGGAGGGGCAGAGGGAGAGGGAGAGAGAGAATCCCAAGCAGGCTCCACGCCCAGTGTTGAGCCAGACACGGGATTCAATCTCACAACCTTAAGATGGTGACCTGAGCTGAAATCAAGAGTCGGATGCTCAGCTGACTGAGCCAGCCAGGCAATCCTCCCCCTTTAATTTTTTTGTCCAGGCAATACACATACTGAATTGAATAAGTCAAATTGTTCCGGGAGGCTTTAGCAACAACAAAAATCTCTCCTTTCTTCCAAGTCCCCTCCCATTTCTTCTGTTTTTTTGTTTTGTTTTGTTTTGTTTTTTGCCATTTTATGTAGTATCTATGGATATCCCAGTCTGGGAGATGCAGATTCAACCCTTTAAGCCACACATACACATATCTTCTTCCTGCCTGCAATAATCTGTCTGGTCTTTATCCAGTTTTCTGGGATAGAGCTTCTACACCCTTGGGATTTCTCCAGAGATAGGAACATCTTTGTTATTCAGGGGGCAAGGTGGCTGGATTAGCTTCAGGACGGGGTGCTAGTGGTACTAGAAAGACCAGCCACAATTATAGGGTTGGGGCTCTGAGCCAAGGGATATCAACCCAACTTCTGGGGCTAGAGATTGAGGTCAGTCACATGGCCAATGAGTCAACCCATCATGCCTATGCAATGAAACACCAATGAAAACTTTGGGTACCAAGATTCAGCTGAGCGTCATGGTTGGCAACAGACACTCCTTGTCCATAAAGAGGACATGGAAGCTCTACATTCAGGACTCTTCCTAGACCTTGGATTTCTTTAGGGACCATGGTTGGTCCTGCTATGTATCCTTTGCAGAAAGACTATACTCGTAAGTAGAGTAATTTCTTGAATTCTGTGAGTTGATCTAGTTAATGACCTGACCTGAGTAGGTCAAAGGAATCCCTGATTTTGTTGCCAGTCGGCCTGGGACTCCCAGACTTGCCGCTGGGGGCAGTCTTGGTGGGCGTGATGCCCTTATCTTGTGGCATCTGAACCAACTTTGGTGGCGAGCTGCAGAAGTCTCGGACAGGACGGCACCTCTCCACAGTTCTAGCACAGTCAGGGGGAAATCCACCTGTACCATTCCCGAGAATACATCTCTGTAAATATTTTTCCCTGCTGAGCCCATTAAAAGGATTTGTATTAGTTCCTTTCTCATACAACTCTTAGTTCTTTCTAGAATTAATATCTCCTCGTCATTCTCTCTCTCTTTTTTCTTTTTCTTTTTTAATAGATGTTATTTATTTATATGATAGACAGAGATTACAAGTAGTCAGAGAGGCAGGTTAGGGAGAGAGGAGGAAGCAGGCTCCTCGCTGAGCAGAGAGCCCGATGTGGGGCTCGATCCCAGGACCCTGAGACCATGACCTGAGCCGAAGGCAGAAGCTTAACCCACTGAGCCACCCAGGCACTCCTCTTTTTTCTTTTTAAAATTTGCTTTGATTCAGTCTTAGAATCTCTTGAAAAATCTTCCTGCATTCTCCCTTGGCTCTCGAAATGCCCATAGACCCAAATTTCCACGTGGTCAAACGCATCAGAAAATCTCTTTGTTTCATTTTGTTTCCAGACATCCTTCCTGGAGCCTCCTTCCTTTGGACCCAAATTGGGCAGTTTGCCCTCTGGAGTGCTCTCTGTCAATCTGGGACTCGGTGTCTCCTGCATTCATCTGTTTCCTCGCCGCATCTCCCTCCTTCAGAAGTCCTCCTACAGATACATAGTGCTCACCAAACATTCCAAGTCTTCTCCTATAGTTCCGAGTCTTACATACAGTTCAGCTGGGGTTAAATGAATAATTTGGCCAGGGGACTATGAAAGGAAGTGACCTGGGCTATGTCTAAGCCAAAGCACTTAGGAGCTGGTGGACCACCTCTGCCTCATACCTCCCCTGCCCTGTGGCCTTGGAGGCGATGTGTCCCAGATTGTGTAACCACAGGACACTGGAACGTCACTCAGCCTGAGCTGTCTGTCCAGTCAGGAAAACACCAGAACTCATAAGTAATTAAGCAGAACATTTAATACAGGACAGTGGTCACAAACACGTTAAAAGGGCTGGAGCATGACACAGGGGACGAAGGAACTACCTAGAGATTAGGATCTCTAGGGCGAGAGGGGCGAGAAAGGCAAGAAAGAGAAATGATATGATAGACACAATTGCCATATCAACGAGGCTGGGGTAGGCACTGTGGGAACTGGGCTATGTAAGCAAGAAGTGACCAGCCCAGACTTTCCAGCCAGTGACGGCCCCGCCAGGAACAAGAAGGGTCTTCGCTGCCATCCTGACTTCTGATCCCTCTGTGGTGCTTCCCATTAGCAGGATCTAGCCAGAGGCCAGCTGGCAAGGGAGCCCGGGGAAATGTCATTTTCCATCTTCCAGCCTCCCGCAATGGAGCATAAGGAAGGATGGGGATTGAGTCAAGAGGCAACAGGCAAAGAGCTGGCACATTTGGTGACTAAAGCAAGCCTTCTGCCAGCCAGGGTTGGAAATGCAGACATTTCTGAGCTAAGACAGGGATGGGAAGACTGTGTCCCTAGCATTGATCATCCTGACCTTCGTTCCGGGGAGCACATTCTTTAGTGGGCTTCCTGAGAGAGAGTACATGGCAAGGAAAATCTGGGGAGCCCTCTAAAAAGGTTTATTTCAGGGCGCCTGGGTGGCTCAGTCGGTTGAGCATCCGTCCACCTTCGGCTCAGGTCATGATCCCAAGGTCCTGGGATTGAGCCCTGCATTGGGCTCCCTGCTCAGCAGGGGAATCTGCTTCTCCCTCTCCCTCGGCAACCTCCCTGCTTGTGCTCACTCTCTCTCTCTCAAATAAATATGTAAAATCTTAAAAAAATAAAAAAGTTTTTAGTCTTACATGTGACTGGGCACAGATTCTAGAATGACAATGGCTTCTCCTCAGATTTCAAAGATACCCTCTCATTGTCTTTTGGCCTACAGTGTGGCTATTAAGGATGTCTCATGCCATTTTGATACCAGATCCTTTCGTGTGTGGCTGGGTTTTTCTCTCTGGAAGGTTGTAAATCTTTTTTTTTTTTTTTCTTAAACCTGGATTCTGAAGGACCATGATGACAGAAACTCAGGCAGCCACTTCAATCATGAGACTCACACCTTTCTTTTTTTTTTTTTTTTAATTTTACTTATTTATTTGACAGACCGAGATCACAAGTAGGTGGAGAGGCAGGCAGAGAGAGAGAGAGGAGGAAGCAGGCTCCCTGCTGATATGGGGCTCAATCCCAGGACGCTGAGATCATGACCTGAGCCGAAGGCAGAGGCTTAACCCACTGAGCCACCCAGACACCCCTTCTTCTTCTTTTTTTTAAGATTTTATTTATTTATTTGACAGACCGAGATCACAAGTAGGCAGAGAGGCAGGCAGAGAGAGGAGGAAGCAGTCTCTCTGCTGAAGGCTGAAGGGAGCCTGATGCGGGGCTCCATCCCAGGACCCTGGGATCATGACAACCTGAGGTGAAGGCAGAGGCTTTAACCCACTGAGCCACCCAGGCGCCCCTGACTCATGCTTTTCTGATCTGATAAATGAATTTGAGTGTTTTTTTTTTTAAGATTTTATTTATTCATTTGACAGACAGAGATACAAGTAGGCAGAGAGGCAGGCAGAGAGAGAGGAAGGGAAGCAGGCCCCCCGCCGAGCAGAGAGCCCGATGTGGGGCTCGATCCCAGGACCTTGAGATCATGACCTAGGCCGAAGGCAGAGGCTTAACTCACGGAGCCACCCAGGTGCCCCTGAATTTGAGTTCTTGATCTGATAGTGTCCCCTTCCATTTTCTCTTTTCTGCTTTTCTGTAATTTTGGTTATTCGTATGTTGGATCTTCTCTGTTCTGATCCTCTAATGTCATTGTACTTTCTCCTTCATCTTCATCACTTAATCTCTTGGTTACACTTTCCTTTTTAAAAAAGATGTTATTTATTTATTGGAGAGAGAAAGAGGGAGGAGAGGAGCAGAGGGAGAGGGATCACTCCACATTGAGTGAGAAGCCTGACACGGGGCTAAATCCCAGAACCCTGAGATCATGTCCTGAACAGAAATCAAGAGTCTGACACCCAGGGCGCCTGGGTGGCTCAGTTGTTAAGCATCTGCCTTCAGCATCTGCCTTCAGCCCCACATTGGGCTCCCTGCTGAGCAGGAAGCCTGCTTCTCCCTCTCCCACTCCCCCTGCTTGTGTTCTCTTTTTTGCTGTCTTTCTCTCTATATCAAATAAAATCAATAAAATCTTTAAAAAAAAAAAAGTCTGACACCCAACTAAAGGAGCCATCCAGGCGCCCCTCTTGGTTACACTTTCTAGAAGAGTTTCTCCTCACTGTCCTCTAACTTTTTTGCTTTTATTTCTGCAATCCTGTCTTTAATTTCCAAAGCTTTCTTATTCTCAGACTCATTTTTTTTCTTATACGTGCTTTTGCTGCATGATTGTAATATTTGCTCCCATCTCCCTGATAACAGTTAACTTTGTTTCTACTTCCTCTATCGTCACTTGCTCTAATTAAAAAAAAAAATTATTTATTTGACAGAGAGAGAGACATCGAGAGAGGAAACACAAACAGGGGGAGTGGCAGAGGCAGAGGGAGAGGGAGAAGCAGGCTCCCTGCTGAGCAGAGAGCCTGATGCAATGTGGGGCTTGATTCCAGGACCCCCAGATCATGGGGCTTGATCCCAGGACCCTGAGATCATGACCTGAGCCAAAGGCAGACGCTTAACGACTGAGCCACTCAGGCGCTCCATTTTTTTTTTTTTTTAAGTGTTCGCTTCATTTCTCTTGTTGGAGGATTTCCTAAGATGCCTGGTGATGCTGGCCTGTTCGGTGATATGTGTGGAGTGAGTCACTCTGCAAGCAAGAGAGGGATTCCGCCATGGGGAGGGGTGTTCTCTAACATCTGGTAGTATTTTCTCTCAGGCCAAGGCCACTCAGTTTCTCTAGAAAGGACTTGTTTGATCTCCTGCCCGGAAGTAACTTGGCCCTGAGCATTCCAGGAGCCAAACTGGGGAGGGTAGTGGTGGTGGTTGGAGGACTGGAAGGAGAGGTGTCACACTTCAGAAAGCAGATTTCCCTAAATCCCCATGGTTTCAAGAAGAACTCTTCCTGCCTCTGATGCCCAGTACTCCCCAAAGTCAGAGCCTGTTTTGTACCAGGCTCTTGCCAGAGTAGATGTGGAGTGGGAGGGGAGGTGTGGGGACCCACTGGTCCCCTGTGACACATTGTAACAGCCTTTCTGTTCTCTGCAGTACTGGGATCCTGGCATTCTGCTGGCATTCGGGGTGGGGCGGGGGAGATCTGGGTTGTTCCTTGTTGGCTTCCCTCTCTGACAGCTTAGCTTCCGACTTTCTGTCCTCTGCTAAGTCAGAGCCACTAGTTCACCTGTGTCCCACTTTCTAAAATCGTGTACTTTGGATTTTTCCTTACTGAGAGAGAAAGGTAAGAGACAGTGAGCAAAAGAGACAGACAGAAGGAGAGACAGAGAGGAACAGACAGTGGGCCGGGAGTGGGGGCCCCACTGGGGAGAGAAGCATGCCAGACTTGTGCCCCGATGGTCGCCTGGGGCTGCGGGAAGTTTCATCTTCCACTGGGGATGATGGACAAGGTGTGGGGTATGATCCCAGGGAAGAATGACAGGCGGGGGAGCAGCACTGATGGCCTGGAATTGGTCTCCCGCCTTGCTACCTCTGGCCAAACGCCCCGTGTTCCCTCTCAGAGCCCCAGGAACCCATGGCACTTGCCTGACTGCCAGCTGCAAGGACGAGGAGTGGGTCTAGGTTGGTCACCCTTGTTTCCCGAGCATTACAGCAGTATTTGTACTGCTGTGCAATTTAAGTATACTTAAATCCATTAAATAATCAGACGGGGGTGATTTTTATACCCACTAACACTGCAAAGACAACTCAGAATAATAATCCAATCTTCACATCTCGTCTACAGGGATTCTCTCCCTCTCCCGGGGGATCTGGAGCAGAGGCTCCCTGGAACCAAAGGTGCCTGGAGGGATTGTACCATGGAGGTGCCGTAGAGAGAGAATCTCTTGAGTTCCCACTGCTGAGAATCCCAGAGCTCCGGTCCCCACCCTTCCTGGGATGCGCCCTTGCATCCTTCCACAAAAACTCTTTCTCCGGCCTAATTCACTCATGGTTGGTTTCTGCAAGCACAGAACCCTCACAAATGCAGAAACTGGTACTGGAAGTGGTATTTAGGCCCAGATGCCCCCCGAAAAATGTGGTGTTTGAAACCAGCTACTGATGAGGACAAAGCAAAGCGATTCCCACCCGTGTTCAGGATGGGCCAGTGTGTTCTGTTAAAACAACGAATCCAGGTGCAAACGAGGGCCCCCTGAGACCACAGGTCCTCTGACAGCAAGGCCCTGAAGGAACAGGGATGCCAGGACCACAGCACTGGATGGGTCCGTCTGACAGCGGACATCCCCTTCAGTAAGATCTTGGCATCGTTTTGCTGAGGCCCAGACTGAACCGGGGGCCGTCGTGGGGCTGCTCTGAGAGCATCTCAAAGCACTGGGAGCCACAGGCCGAGACCTGGGTTTCAGGTGGATTCCTGGGTCCCCAGAAGGGAGCCCCATTTGGACTCCATTTGAGTTTCCTGGGATTGCTGTGACAACACACCACACACTGGGCCAACACCGTGGAAATGAATGCCAGAAAGTTCTGGAGCCCAGCAGTCTGCGATCAGGATGTTGGACAGGTTGAGTCCTTCTGAGGCTGTGAGGGAGGGTGTGTTCCTGGTGTCTCTCCCAGCTTCTGGTGTTGCCATCCATCTGTGGCATTCCTGGGCTTCTAGAAGCTTCACCCTGTTCTCTGCCTTCATCTTTGTAGGTGTTCTGTGTGTGTGTGTGTGTGTGTGTGTGTGCGCCTGCCTGTGTCCCAATTCCCCCTCTTTATAAAGACACCGTGGGTCCCCATTCGGGCCCACCCTAATGACCTCATTTTAACCAGTGACATGTGCAATGACCCTATTTCCAAACAATGTCCTGAGGGGCTACAACTTTAGTAACTTGGTGGGGGGCGGGCAGGGATTGTAGGAGTGAAAGGAACCATGAGGAAACTCAGCCACAAGCAGCACCGTGTGGCCTCTTGAGTCAGGCTGAGTAGGAGGATTGAATGCGGATGGGAGCCTGTATTTTTGTGCCCACTTGTCCCGAAGCCAACGTGCAGCAGTTTCCAGGGGAGCCAATGCCAACCTGAACCAAAGCAAGCTCTGTGCCTAGGGGTACTGCCCTTGGCCTGGATTGAGGATGGAATAGAGATTTGGGGGCCACATTCTGCCCCTACCCCAGTTTCCCCCTCTACTACCTCTCCTAAGGGGGCTCAGAGGACTTCCCCCCATTTGAAAAATGGGCCAGGGATGGAAACCTAGGATCATTAGCAAAGCCCTTTATCAGCTGGGCATGCTTCCAGGCCCTGGAAATGAACTTCTAGTCTAAGCAGGGATGGGAGGACCTTCTATAGGCTGAGGCCAGAAGGCAGCACTAAATTTCCAGAAGCAAAGTTGGCATGCTTCGTATGTTAGGTGTTGTGTGGGTGGCGTGGAAATCAGGTCTCAAGCATTGGTCTGATGCTCGAATCAGTGGGCAGCCCAAAAGAAAATACCTAATGTGCGGAAGCCGACATTTCTGGGTCTGGAAAACAGCAGTTTGAGCCAAGCCTCTGTGCAGGCCACCATGTATGGCCTGTCGCCCGGTGCCTGGACCTGAGCCTTGCATTCGGCACCAAGGACAGAGGACAAGGTAGGTCTGGTGGCCGAGAAAGGCTGTGTTTCCGGTTTGGTTGGCTGAGGCTGCCTCTGGGATGGAGATTAGCCTGCTAGAGCCTCATTACAAAGGCCTGGGAACTGGATGGGAGGAGAGGAGGGGGCAGGAGCAGGCCAAATAGACTCTGGACTGTGGTGTGGTCTCCGCGAAGGCCCCAGGCAACCCAGTGGGGACCTCTGAAACCAAGACGGTTTTCAGAGTTGTCACAAGCTCTGGGCATGAGAGCCAGGACTTTGTAAACCTGCATCAGTCATTAGATACAGGCTCCCCTGGGGCGGGGATGTGACCTGGGGCAAGGTGTTGCTCTTTAGCAAATGTAAGTCTGAAGATGGCACAGATGCGGCCTGTCGGGCAACGACACACTTGGCTGCTCCGGGGGACCCATCCTTCAACCCTGAAGCAGGAAGGAGGATCTGATGAGTGTATCCTGGCGTCCACTACGGGCTCTTGCCAGCCCATCCCCAGCCTGGGGTTCCCCACCCAGGCCCTAGGTCAAGGCCACTAGAGACGGGACTCAGGACTCAGCGGTTAATCAATGGCCACCAAACTGGGTCATCAAGGGTACTGGGAGCTCAAGAACAGTTTGGCCTGCGGAACCCACTGGCTACACCAATGCACAGTTATGTCCCTGGGAATGAAACTGATCAACAATCAACCTAGACTCTGTAAGATCGAATACCAGAAAAACCCTAAGCCTGGTGCATAAGGATCTGGAATTAGATCCAGGTAATTCCTGAGGAAGGAGCAAATGGCCTCTGTGGGAAAGGTTTCTGAGAAGATAAAAGGGGTTACATCTCCTTCCTCTTTTGATTACAACTGAAAACTGAAAAACAAAAACAAAAACAAAAAGCAGTGACCTAAAGGCTATGCAAAGTAAATACTAGCAGGCCGACTGGAAAAGTCAAAAGACAGAGAGAAACCAGTAAGGCAGAGGTGGTTTCCTGTTTATCTCCTTTATCTACTGGCCTTTGGCTGAGGGCTCATCAAGGGACTTGATTAGCAGTGGGAGATTATAAAATCTTCAAGAGAAACTAGTGTTTAGGGCCAGAAGACCAGGACAGTGCCCCGCCCCTTGTGAGCAGGAGAGTGGGTGGAGAATCTCCACATTTTTCTTCTTTTTCTCCCCAGTCCTACTCTGAGCCCAGGGCCATCTGTGGAACCTCACTGTCATGGTGGGGGTAGAAGGGGGCATGGGCACCTAACATCTTGAGAGATGACTCATATTCCTGGACAGAGGATAAAGGATCCCTATTGTGTGAAGAATTACAGATCCCTGTCATTTATTTCTGTCTTTTCGCTCATTACTTCACCCCAGAGGAAGCCCAGTCACACAGAACTGTGCCTACAGAGGGGGTTGGGGAATGGGGGGGCGCTGACATTCCTAGAGAATCTCATCTTCCTGGTCAGAGGAATCTGGAAAAGGGGACCTGGGAGTCAGGGGGTGTGGAGGAAACTCTAAAGAGGAGGAAACTTGAGAGTGGGTTCCCCTACTTCTACGTATTCACTAATACACATTGCCACAGGGCATCCATGGGTCACACTCAGCTATGTAGCAAAGTCTTTGAAAACTGGCCTGACATGGGAACCGCTGAACACAGAAGGAAAGAATTTGTGCTCTTAACCAGGCTGACGACCTGCTTTGGACAAACAAAAAAAGCAACATTCCAACATCCTCCAGAGAATGTAACAGGACCCAGAGTCTCAAAAACAAAAAACCAAAGCAGTATTGCAAATGTATGGCATACGATCCAAAATTACTCAACATACCAAGAACCAGGAGAACATGGTGAATTCATGAGGGAAGAGACAATCAACATATACCAACCCAGAGATGACCTAGATGTTGAACTTATCAAAGACTCTAAGGCAATGATCATAACTATCCTCCATGAGGTAAAGGTAAACATGCTTGAAATGAATGGAATTTGTTTTCAGTAGATAAATATAAACTGAATAAAAAAGACTTTAGGGGTGCCTGGGTGGCTCCGTCATTAAGTGATTAAGTGTCTGCCTTCAGCTCAGGTCATAATCCCAAGGTCCTGGGATCCAGCCCCACATCGGGCTCTCTGCTCAGCGGGGAGCCTGCTTCCTCCTCTCTCTCTGCCTGCCTCTCTGCCTACTTGTGATCTCTGTCTGTGTCAAGTAAATAAATAAAATCTTTAAAAAAAAAAAAAAAAAGAAAGACTGACTGGAAGAAATAAAGACATCCTAAATTTGGGTAAAGACTTAAGCTTACAGATTCAAGAATGTCAGAAAGCCCCCAAAAGGATAAGATTAAAACAAAACAAAACAACTAAACACCCAAACACATCACAGTCAAACTGAGGAAAACCAAAGATAAGGGAAAGAAGCCTTGAGCGCATCCAGAGAAAAACTTCATGTTATAAATGGAAGGATAACAATTCAAATAACTGAATTTCTCATCAGAAATTATGGAGGCCAGAAGACAGTGATACAATATTTTGTTTAAAGATTTTATTTTTGGGACACCTGGGTGGCTCAGTGTGTTAAAGCCTCTGCCTTCGGCTCAGGTCATGATCCCAGCATCCTGGGATCGAGTCCCGCATCGGGCTCCTTGCTCAGCAGGGAGCCTGCTTCTCCTGCCTCTGCCTACCACTCTGTCTGCCTGAGCTCTCTCTCTCTCTCTAATAAATAAATAAATAAATAAATAATCAATCTTTAAAAAAAAAAAAAGATTTTATTTCTAACTAATCCCTACACCCAACATGGGGCTTGAATTTACAACCCTAAGGTCAAGAATTGCATGCTCCACTGACTGAACCAGCCAGGCACCCAACAGTAGGACAACATTTTTTAAAGTGCTAAAATAGAAGAAATATCAAACCCGAATTCTATGTCCAGCAAAAATATCTTTCAGGGAGAAGGTGATAGAAAGCCATTTTCAGATGAAAGAAAATGAAGAGAATTCTCACTTAATTACTTCAATAGAAATAAAACTTAAAAAAAAAAAAAAGAAGAAGAGCTGAAATTCCTGGTACTAGTATCAAAGGGAGAGTGGAACAGACTTAATTTGCAAAGAAATGTCCTTACTGACTTGTCTGATGGCTTCTTGGAAGACCCGCTCAAAAGGCTTGTTTTCTCATCCCTTGGAACTTTCCCACTATTGAAGCTGTTACTGATGTACATTTATCAAAAATATTTATAGGAAAATGTGTAGTGGTTGCTGGAAGCAATGGATAGTAGTTGGGACAAACAGACTAAAAAGCTGAGGAGGAAAGAGATTGGGAAATAAGAGAAGCTGGAGAATGAGATTCTTTGGAAGAGTATTTGAGAAGCTCTGACATGTTTCTAGAAATCTAGAAGATAGTGGGCATGCCTGGGGTCATGCATATGCTCAGGGAAGACCTGAAAAAGCTCTAAGTTCCCCCTCCCCCGACCCCATCTATAGGCGAGCAGGAAATCAAAGCCAAGGCAGGGTAGTTAGGTGCCTGCCTGAATGTTGAAGGTGTGTTCCAATACCCACATTTAGGTCTTCATTATATTGTGAAATAATTTAATATTTATATATGGTGTGAGATAGGGGTCCAAGTTCATTTTTGCGTGTGTTGAGATCCAGTTGTCCCAGCACCATTGGTTGAAAAGACTACTCTTTTCCAGTGGAATGGTGTTGACACCCTTGCTGAAAAATAATCGACCACAGATATGTGGTTTTATTTCTGAATTCCTATGCTGTTCCACTGGTCTATATGTTTGTTTCTTTTTTTTTTTTAAGATTTTATTTATTTATTTGACAGAGAGATCACAAGTAGGTAGAGAGGCAGGCAGAGAGAGGGGGAAGCAGGCTCCCTGCTGAGCAGAGAGCCCAACCCGGGGCTCGATCCCAGGACCCTGGGATCATGACCTGAACTGAAGGCAGAGGCTTTTACCCACTGAGCCACCCAGGTGCCCTGAGCTTGTTCATTTCTATTTTTAAAAGGCAGTTAGAGGGCACCTGGGTGGCTCAGTGGGTTAAGCCTCTGCCTTCGGCTCAGGCTATGATCTCAGGGTCCTGGGATGGAGCCCTGCATCGGGCTCTCTGCTCAGCCAGGAGCCTGCTTCCCCCTCTCTCTCTGCCTGCCTCTCTGCCTACTTGTGATTCCTGTCTGTCAAATAAATAAATAAAATCTTTTAAAAAAATAAAATAAAAGGCAGTTAGAAAATAAAATAAAAGGCAGTTAGAATTTTGATGGGTACTGCATTAAATCTGTAAATCAGTTTGGAGAGGATTGCATCTTAACAATATCAAGTCATGGCACGTTTTCCTACTTATTTAGGTCTTCTCTCATTTCTTTCAACAACTTTTATAGTGTTCGGTGTACCAGTCCTTCACTTCCTTAGCTAATTTGGTCCTAGATGGCAGTTCCTTAGAAAAATATAAGAGTCACCATATGACCTAGCAATTTCACTCCTAGGTGTCTACCCATAAGAATTGAAAACAAGGGGAGCCTGGGTGGCTCAGTCAGCTGAGTGTCTGCCTTTGGCTCAGGTCACGATCCCAGGGTCCTGGGATCGAGCCCTGCATCAGGGTCCCTGCAGAGCCTTCTCCTCCCTCTCCCTCTGCCTGCCACTCTCCCTGCTTGTGCTTGCTCACTCTCTCTCTGTCAAGTAAATAAATAAAATCTTAAAAAAAAAAAAAAGAATTGAAAACAGGTGTTCCAACAAACACACATACACAAGTGTTCATAGTGGCACAAGTCATAAAAGCCAAAAAAGTAGAAACCACCTAAATGTCCATCAAATGATGAACAGATACACAAAATACGGTCTATCCACACAATGGAATATTACTCAGCCATAAACATAAATGAAGTTCTGATGGATATGGATGACCCTGGAAAAACACAATTCTAAGTAAAAGAAAGCAGTCACAAAAGATTGTATATTAAACAATTTCATGTATATGAAATACGTAAGGCAGGCACGTCTACAGGCAGTAGACTGGTGGTTGTCAAGAGATGGGAAGAGGAGAAGGAGAGGTACAGGGTTTCTTTCTGGGGCAATAGAAATGTTCTCGAATTGGATAACTGTGATGGTTGCATAACATGGTGAGTATTCTAAAAACCACTGAACTGTATACACTTTAAAACAATGAATTTTATGTTCTGTGGGTCTGACCTCAATAAAAAAAAATTAATGCAACAATTAGGAGACGAGGGTGCCTCGGTGAATCTCAAAAGTACTGGACAGGTGCCCCCAGTGAGCAGAACCAGCCGATCAAGGGGACCCTGTCCACCGCCAAGCACATGCATCAATAAAATAATGTCCAGTTAGGTCTGCCGGTCCTGTCACATACCAAACTATCCCTACCTGCGAAACCAAGTCTCTGGTGACACCAAATGCCTGTTTTGTGGCAGCCTGGGGCTTTCCCCCAGGGCCTCTGTCTAAAAGGAAGGCTTGAGGCTAGTTTCTTTGTTTGCAAGTCACAGCCCATTTTTTTCTCCTCCATTATTTGTGGTGTATTGGGCAGTTATGATGATTACTGAACCAAGCCTTTCTTAAAATGACTTGGTTATAGGCATTTACCTGGGACGCTTGTTAAAAGAACAGATTCTCAGACCATGGGGAGCCATGGGGAGCCCAAGACTCAAGTTAGAGGCATTCTCTGTCCTGCAGGCATGGACCCACGCTGATATCTTTGGGAAAGGCAGCCACTGGGGCTGTGAGTCAGCTACGCTCCCCACGGGGGAAGTTATGAGAGGTGCCTTTTCTTGGCCAATATAACTAAATTCCTAAGGAAATTCTGAGTGGTGCAGCTGTCCAATCCATACCGCCCAAGATTGGGAGATGAGGTACAAAGGACGTTACGGAAAGGCATCGAGTGATGGCTTCAGCGACCCTCTCATTATGGTAGAATGAGAGAACAGACCTGGTAGACCGCTAGGAACCTCCACTCCGTGAGGGTAGACGGGAAGTATTTGAACCTTCGTGGTAGGACAAGACTGAGGTGCGCAGAGACAGAACATTCTCCTTTCAGACACCTTGGTCAAGCTATATGTATGGATAAAAATGTGTTTAACCCCGTTTTGTGCCTGAAGAAAGCAGGGCTCACTGAGGGTTGAATTAACTTGATCAAGGTCACAAAGGGACAGAGCTGGGGTCAGATCCTGGTCTGTGGAATTTCAAAGCCCATGCTCTTGACCCCTCCATGGAAATAATTCCCAGCCCTCTGCTGTTAATGCAAAATCCCAGGCACTGAGGCATGATTGAGATCCTAGGCAACTATTCGCAACTGTGTTAAACATTTCCAAGCTTTGGTTTATCTGATTACAAAGTTAATATTGCCTGTTGCAAACATTTTAAACATCATACTCATTCAACAAATATTTATAGGTTGGTTTTTGGGTGCAGTCTATACCAGTGTTAACAGAAATACGATCCAAGCCATAAGCAGAATTTAATAAATCTCAGTAGCTACATTTAGAACAGTAAACAGTTACAGGTAAAATTAATTCTGGTAGTATATTTTAACTCAACAGATCCAAAATGGTATCAATATCTAATTGATTTTTTAAATGAACCAGAAATTTACATTCTGTTTTTTTTTTAACATGTCTTCATCATGTACAACATACTGCACATCTTCATTCAGCCCAGCCATGCTTCAACAACTCAAGAGTCACATGTGGCTACAGGTTACCATCGGACAACACGATTCTATAATTCAGAAAATTTACATCTTCTGAAACCCCACCCCCAGATACAACCACTCTTAACAGCTAAGGGCACAGTCTTGCAGGCGTCGCCTATAAAAATAACACAGATTGTGTATTTGTGAATTAATCAAGAATCTTTCGGTTGGGGGCGCCTGGGTGGCTCAGCGGGTTGAAGCCTCTGCCTTCGGCTCAGGTCATGATCCCAGGGTGCTGGGATCGAGCCCCGCATCGGGATCTTTGCTCAGCAGGAACCCGCTTCCCTTCCTCCTCTCTCTCTGTCTGCCTGTCTGCCTACTTGTGATCTCTGTCTGTCAAATAAATAAATAAAATCTTAAAAAAAAAAAAAGAATCTTTCAGATGCAGGTGACAGAAAATCACCTTACACCTGCTTGGGGGTGGGGGCAGGAAAGGTTAGGAAGCATCTTTGACTCAAATTCAAAAGCCTGGGATATGTATAAATAAAATGAATGAATGAAGGAATGAATGATGAATGAATGAATGGAAGCCCAGGATAGAGAAACCATCTGCAGGGCTCAGACATCATCCGGACTTGGAATGTCTTCATTTCTTGGCTCCTCTGTAACAGTACCCTCTGTCCATGCCCGGTAACTGCAGACTCACATCCTCCCCTCCTTGGGGTGGAAAGAGCTATTCTCTTTTCAGTAGTTCTAAAGTCTTGGAGTTGGGTTTCATTAGGGTTCACAGGTTCACCCAGCCAATCCCATGTTTGGCTGTGCCAGCCCTAGGTCATGTGTCCCTGCCCCCCTGGTGTCAGGGATGGAGCCAGGGCCTGGGGTAAACCCAGGATGCTATCACTAAAAGGAAAAGAGGGACAGGGTTTTGGGTGGGGAGAAACAACAGAGAGCCATCATCACTGGGCTACATTGTTCATTGTGTATAATTTGCTTATCCAGTCAAGATCGCCATACGCACATTGACTTGTACCAACTTGCTCTTGGACATCTTTCCATGAGGGACAAATAGCCAAGTGGTTAGAAAAAACTCCCCCTACCTTCCAATTGCAAAGATATGCCTTAATTTATTTAACCAGGACCCTAGGGATGAAGAGCTAAGCTGTTTCTCGTCTTCTGCTAATGCAAACATGCTTGGACACAAAACTTAACTGTCAGAGTTCATCTGTGAGATCTACCTATATATGGGGGTGTGTTACATTTAGATATGGATATTTATTTATTTATTTATTTTTATTTGTCAGATAGAGAGAGAGTGCAGGAGCAAGCACAGGCAGACAGAGAGGCAGGCAGAGGCAGAGGGAGAAGCAGGCTCACCGCTGAGCAAGGAGCCCGATGTGGGACTCGATACCAGGACGCTGGGATCATGACCTGAGCCGAAGGCAACCGCTTAACCAACTGAGCCACCCAGGCGTCCCTAGATATGGATTTTTAAATTTTATATATTTATTGGTAATCTTGATAGATACTGCCCTGATGACGTTGTACCAATTTAAGTATCACCACCCAAGAATAAAAGTGCCTGTTTCCCCACCATCCTGCTTGGAACAGAGATCCTTTTAGTTTTGAATTTCAGAGATGCCCAATTAAAACTGGCCTATAGAGGAAAATATATTATCTCATTTAATAAGCTGTGCCATGGTAGGAAGTTTTAAGGTTGGTCACTTCAGTGGCCCGAGACACCCTCCCTGGATTCCTGCTGCCTCTGAATAGAGGTGCTGTATCGTCCCCAACAATGTCCCACATCAAAATGAGTGTGTCCCTACTTGTGGTCCCTTTGGGGTTGGAGGAGAACTTTCCAGAAGCCATCTTCTCACACTTGTCCCGACACTGACCAGAACTGCATCCTCTGCTGATTACAGGACCAAATTCTGACCAGAGGCGAGGAAGCCCAATCACAGCTCACAGTTCACTCTAAGGGAAGTGCCCACCCTTCCCAGAGCAGGTGTCTGTCAACTCTGTGTCCCAGACAAGGGTCTTGATCGGAAGGAGGTGGCTGGCGGGTACGAGACAGCCAGTAATTCTGCCCCATGCACTTGTCAACAACACATTTCTTTTTTAAAGATTTTATTTATTTGACAGAGATCACAAGTAGGCAGAGAGAGAGAGAGGAGTAAGCAGGCTTCCTGCTAAGCAGAGAGCCTGATGCGGGGCTCGATCCCAGGACCCTGGGATCATGATCTGAGCCGAAGGCAGAGGCTTTAACCCACTGAGCCACCCAGGTGCCCCCACAATTTTTTTTTTTAACTACTGCCAATGTGATAGGCAAAATGATTTCACTACTTTCACCTCCATTTTTAAAAATCCTGGCTGGTGTTGAACATCATTTCCTAAGTTGAGGAAGGTACAGGTATAAAGGAAAGCCAGTATTTTAAAGCAACTGGACATTTTTTCTGTATGGCTATGCTAGCAATTCAGAGACCAAGCGAATTACCTCTGCTTTAGTTTGCTTTTATGTTTCTGACTTAATTGGGTTAAACACTGATGCGGTCCCAAGTCGAAACTGCAAAGCAAGGTACATTCTGTAGGTGTAATCGTTACAGGAGTTCCCCCAAGCTACTAGTTTACTAGTTTCCCCTTTAGCCTTCCTGCATTTTTATTTATGGTTCCCCACTTTCGTTATGCAGAAGTAGCACACAGTTAACACTTCTCTGGGCCTTGATTTTCTTCCTTTTTAATTATCAGTCAATCCTAGCCGTCACACCCTCACAGAATAGACCTTTTTCTGCAGTAGCTTTATACTCTACGCTGCGGATAATATGCCTCTGGAGAAGTTCATGGGAGGTGTTGTCTTTGGTATCACACGGAATGCTACAGGGAGGGGCGCCTGGGTGGCTCAGTGGGTTAAAGCCTCTGCCTTCGGCTCAGGTCACCATCCCAGGGTTGGGTTCTCTGCTCAGCAGGGAGCCTGCTTCCCCCCTCTCTGTGCCTGCCTCTCTGGCTGCCTGTGATCTCTGTCTGTCAAATAAATAAATAAAATCTTTTAAAAAAAGAACGCTGCAGGAAAAGTCTTGCACGGATATTATTTTGTATTTCTGCCATTGGATCTTCAGGGCACAGCCCTGCAAGTAGCAGATTCCTAGGGGAAGGGCAAATTCATGTGCAATTTTGCTAAATATTGCCACATTTCTTTCCAAGGGGGTGGCGCCCCTCTGCATCCCCACCCACTCCACGCTAACTGAATTAAGCAGGTGATTCCACTTTTCTTTTCTAGAAGTTCCATCTGGCTTTTCCCCAAATCTGCTAGGTCACATTCATGCTTTCTTTTCCCCTGTAGTTCCATTCTTGTCTTTTATTACTT